>MJGA01000033.1:0-273893 GCA_001910725.1 Phanerodontia chrysosporium
TGTTCTGACCGTTACCTGGCTGCGATGGCTGCTGGACTCGTGGCATGCATTCGAGGTCAATAAGCCCGTAAGGCATGTCTGTCGCAAGAAGTGCGGCTCGGCATGTCTCCTCACGGCGACGCTCCAAATGTGCTGCCTGCTGTCCTTGCTGCCTTTCCAAGGTAGTTGCATGTGCTTGTAACTCCTGCGTACATGGTCTTCCTTCTTCTGAGATTGGAGGTGTTTCAGCAGCTTGCCCAGAGACTTGCCAAGGCCGTCGAGGGGGTCCTCCTTCAGGGATATGCGTGTCCTCAATGATTAAGGTAGGTCCTTCCTCAACCTCGTCACCTTGTTCTGTATCACCAGCTGATTCCTCGCCGATCAAAAGCGAAATTCCATCTCTGCTTGCTGGATCATCGTCTCCGTCGTTGGACTGCATTTCTGACTGTGAGTCCACATCCATTCTCTCGTCCTCTGACAGTTCAGGCTCAGTAGTGTCATACAGGTCTAGCCACCGTATAACATCACTGTCTGCTGAAACATCACTTCCTGAGGTTTCTTCGCCTTCATCGCTAGTCTTGGCTACAGTATCAATGCTTTCAAGACTAGTTGCTGGACTGGGAGGTGGATCCTCGAAGTCGCTGACGGTTGAAGCAGTATCTGTCCATGCACTGTCGGCTGTATCTTGAATACATGCTGTTTGCAACAAACTTGCCGTTCTTCCAGGTTGACGTCGTGAGTTCCGTGGGTGCGCGTATTCCAGCTCAAGGTCTATTCCTGCAGTATCGATGTCTGTCACCATGTTGACCATGTTGTGCGTGCGATCCAGATACTCTTGCAGGGCAGGATTGACGATATACTCTGGCGTGACTAGCATTTCATATCTAACTGTCAAGGACTCGTCCTTGAAAAGTAGATATGTTCCATCTCGCCGCTCGTCAATGCTGACATAGTTTCCTCGTTGCCAGGGTCGTCCCAGTAGCAAGTCAAATGGGGCCTTTGCACCAATGAACAAACTGGCATGTGTCAGAACTGACCCGCATGCTAGTGGCACATCTGGTACAAAGCCTTGCAATAGACCTTCTCCTCCGTTGGCATCTCCCATGATGATCTGCTTGGTCACGTCGATAGGGCGTCCTACTGTGTTCTGCCAAACTCGCCTGTTCACGATGTTCAGCTGAGAACCAGTATCCACTATGGCTGTGATGGGGCTACCGTCAATCTCAATCCTGAATCGAATGAGTTGACCTCGTTGCCTGCTAGGGAACTGCGTGGCAGTTGCACTGAGTGGTCGAGGAAGTGAAGCAGCCCGTACACCAGTTTGGGCTACTACTGCCTTTACATCTCCTTGCGATCTGCCGGAAGCATTCTTTGGCTTAATGACTTCCTGCATTTGTTGAGACATTTCCCTAGAGACTCCTAGCAGCTCTCCAACAGTAATGGGGATATCAGCATTCAGAACCTTGTCCAGCATGCTTTTGGGGTCTACATGCGCTTGAATTTCTGAACGCCGAGGTTGCCGCTTTTGAAGACCTTCTCCATCCGTCTTTCCATTGTTCCTATCCTTCAAAGGTTCTGCTCGCTCCTTTCCCTTGGACGTAGAAGGTTTTGGCTGCATTAGATCTTCCATGAAAGCATCGTCGTCTTGAGCATTGAAAGGAACAGAAGGTATGTCCACAGGGATGGGAACTGGGTCTGGTGCTGGAATAGGAACTGGAACAAGAGAAGGTTCTCCAGCCTGCTCTTTACGAGCTGAGCGGGGTGGTCCTCGTCGAGTAACAGGTGGAAGATTTTGCCTCTTCCGTCGTTCCTCTAGTTCCTTGGATGCAGGCATCCAAACACCATCAAACTTCTCCCTCCGATTGGTGGTGATACCCTTCTCTCCTCGCTTGACTTCCAAAACCTCTGCCTCTGATTCCGTATCCTCAGGCAAACTCCTCTCCTGGTTCTCCGTGTCTGAATCACAGCTGTAGTACTGCACCTTGGTCCTTCTCCTAGGCTTCTTCTGTGCTAGCGAAGACTGCATAGCTTGAACAGAAACAAAGTTGGCCTGTGGAGTCGTGGCTCGTTTGATAGCTGAGACCCAGTTTTCATCACGTTTCCTGAACAAAATACCGCCATTGGTGAGAGTAATCCGACCTCTCTCATCACGTGTAATAGTTCCATTGGCAAAGTATTCTTGCAAAGCCTCACACCTGCTCATAGAGTGCCCAAGAGCACCACATCCAAAACAGGTACGATCTTCAAGGCGTAGAGGAAACGATGAAACACCTGGTCCTGTGTGGGGCGGTGGATCTCGTTCAAACGACCGGGACCTTGGCGCTGGAGCTGAACTTGCAACTGAAACACTTCTCCGATCTACTGGTGGCGCTAAGATCGACTTTACCAAAGGGTTCCTGTTACAGGCACGGAAGTAAGCCACAGCATAGGCTGGATCATCGATCTGCATCTTCTTCATTTGCGCGATCAATTCCTCCATCTCCAGATCGTCCTTGGCCTTGTCCTTAACAGGAGTAGGTGGCCGCAAGGTCATGCGTGATGAAGGTGCATCCGAGTCACTCTCCGATGAGGACTCTGGCTCTGGCTTCTTGAACTTGACTGAGCGCTTCGTGGGCTTCTTGACAGTCTGCGTCTTCTTCTTCCTGTTCTCTCTTGTCCTCGACAACTCTCTTCCTTTCTTCTTCGACCTTCTCTTCCTTCTGGCAATGTCATCATCCTCAGACAAGTCATCCTCTGAGTCAGAGTCAGAACTGTCTGAGTCAGTAGTCGATGCTTCATCAGTATCTTCTGTTTCAGGTTCTGAAAACAGACGATCTCTGTCAAAGCGCCGACGATGCAGAAGCGATTCTGCAACCTGAGTGACATCATCTACCTCAAACGGGTCTTCTAGGTCATGGTTTGGAAGCTTAGCAACTAGTCGTGACTCAAGTGACTCTCTGAAAGGCACAGGAATGCCAACCCAGAAATAGTACTTGTAGTCGTAGTCTGACAGCCTGTTGTGCTTCTTCAACCATCCAGCTATCCGTATGAAGTCTCGCATGTACTTGTTCCAAGCCTTGAGCGTCTTGATGGACTTGGACTTCGTATGCCGAGCAAGCTTCTCTAGATCTCGAGTAGCAAACCTCTTGGTATCCTTGTCCGCTTCGTAGTACTTCTTGAGATCGCGTACAAAGAATGTCCAGTTAGGGGTCTGATAGCTGGGAAGACCTTCCATGAACTTGCATACGCTACGAGAACAGTACTGAGTAATGCTCTCAACCTTGTCCTGGTCTGAAGTAACGTTATGCTTTTGACATAGGCGCTCGTAGAAATGTAAAAAGGGAAGCACTTCCGAATGCTTGCCTTTGAACTTTCGTGGAGCACCCTTTTGTCCTGGCAGGGGAAGATCAACAACTCCTCCTCCAGGGGTGGCCGTGGATGCTGCAGTAGCTGGCTGAGCCTGCTGTCGGGAGAGACTCCCTTGTTGCTGAGGCTGGGCTGGCTGGGCAGATCCTGAAGGCATCGTGGACGTAGACATGGGCGTAGGATGTGTCTGCGTAAGCGTGGGGTGTAAAGGTGACGTAGGCGACGTAGAGCGTGACGACGTAGACGTAAACGACGTGGGTGGCGAAGGCGTAGACGAAGAGGGTGTGAGACCTCCAGACATGCACTTGTGAACAGTAACCAAAGAAGTCTGATTCCCCCTCGCGGTGGGCTCCAGATATCGTGGTTGATCCCGCTTTCAACTCCTCCTTGAAGAGAGTGAGTCAAATTAAGGAACCGAGTTAGACGGACCAGTCCTAGGTCGGCTTCTGCCTCGGGCGTTCGTTGGGGACAAAGGTAGACTGCAAAGGTGTGTGTTGAGAAGGTAGAGGTTGGAGGTGTAAAAGGGGGGGGTTTCGTCTACAAAGGAGGGGTAAGGGTTAGATCAACTCACAGGCTGTCCTGTAAATAGACCTAAGAAACAATGAGTGGTAGCCCGAATGCTACAACCCACTGGGAAACAATACAAAAGAGTCCAACGTGCAACAAACAACCAAACAACCAGTGAGACCAAAAGACGTACAACCGCAAACACAAAAGAGTCCGTTAAAGACCGTGAACGTCAAACACAAAAGCGTACTCGACACCAGTGGCAGAGCCGGACTAGAGTACGTACAGGCAGCGAAAGAAAGGGGTACACTCTGTGTCAGCAAGAGCTTAGCAGGGTGTGTACAAACAACAACAACGTAGGGCGTGACCACAAACAGCGTAGAACACTCGACACTGGGCAAAGGCCAGACTAGAGTGTAAAAGGAAAGACGAAGGGCAAACACTCGACACCGGTGGCAGAGCCGGACTAGAATGTTCCCACCCAACGTATGACGTACAACAAAAAGTACTCGACACCGGGCACAGGCCGGACTAGAGTACAACAACCGACGACGAAGAGCACTCGACACCGGGCACGAGCCGGACTAGAGTGGTCTCAACAACGACGTAGACGTAGAACACCAGTGGCACTGCAGCAGCCGCGCTACAGTACACAGCAAAGAGCAAAAGACGTAGAGGGAGGAACGAACTAGATAGCGGTCTAGTGTCAAGAGGCTCCTCTGAGCGAGGATACAAGGGGTGGGGTTTATATACCCCTTAAACTAGGAGTATTCTAGAGTATTCTATAAAGTTCCATGTCCTTCTGCAATGTTCTCTTCCAAAAGTCCCTAAATCCTGAGTGCTGGGTCCAAGTCTGGGCCCTTCTGCCAGAATATTCCAGCAGATTCCACAGTATTCTTCGCTTTTCCACAATGTTCCAGCTGCTTCTTACCTCTTCCTAGGCCTTCCAAGCCTAAGCATGCCCCTTTCTCTCTTCTTTCCTACTCTTTCCCCATATGGATGCACATTCCCACACCTTCTGGGATCTCCGGGTTTGGGCATGTCTTCCCACACCCACTGATATGGCAGAGACTCAAGCCCATTTCATCCATATCTTGTGTCAAACACCTTTGATGCATGATACCGTGTGGTACTTACCTCTGCAATCGCATCCTTGCAGAACTCGAGACGACGGAACATCTCGTTGACGAAGGTGAGGCTCGGCAGAGGCATCGGTCCATAATGCGGATGGACATGCTGGCCTGCAAGCACGAAAAGCATTGCTTTCGCTTCAGCCTGCTGCCACAGCTTCTTCGAGTTAGCCGTCGCGGTGTCGTCAGCCTCGACCTCTTCGCATTTCGCCCGCAGCCCCTTGCGCAGCGCGTGCACGTAGTTGTCGATGGTATCAAGCAGCAGATCCTGGTCGTCGCTGTTCGCAAGGGGCCTGTTCGTCAGGAGCATAGCGGCGGTAGAGACCTCGAGGCTCTTCTTGTCGGTCTTGAACGCCTCGCAATACGCCGCGTCCGCGATAGCCATGATGTCGGGCAAGATCTCGTACGACGGTCGCTCTTTCGCGTTGCCGAGCAGTTTCTTGTACACCTTGGTCATATTCGTGTTCGCCTCGTCGATAGTGGCTTGTGTACCTGATGCGCGCTGCTGCGCCCAGTACTCCATGCTCCTGTCGAGTTCGTCCGCTGTCGGGCAATCCTTGATAATACGCCCCATTCCGTCGAAATGTACCCAGAGCGTTTCGACGACATTCGAGGCGATCTGGTGTCCAACACATAGTCAGTAAAGCAATCACGTCCTTCGCCTGCTGCACTCACCGCGCCGTACACGTTGAGCAAATGCGAAACCAAGTACGAAACCTTCCAGATCGGATGCTCCACCAGCGGGTTTTTGGCCTCGATGAGATGCATAAGGAGCTGCAGAGAGTGAGGGACACGAAGCAAAGCAGCCACCGGAGCTGACTTCCGCGGCGTCTCCTTCTGCTTCTTCGCCATCGCAGCCGTCGCAGTCGCAACGTCGACACCTTTCGATGTCGACGCCGCTTTCCCTGCGCCCTTCGCCTTCGCCGCCTTGCCGCCCTTCGTCGTCTTCGCCGCGGATTTGCTCGACTGTGCCGAGGTCGCCACCTCCGCGGCCGTCTCATCAGCGACATCGACGTCCTTCGCGCCCTCGATGGCCTCGTCCGCGTTTGCAGCGGTCATCGTCCCCAAGCTTGCCTCCAGCTTGCTCTCGGCGAGCGCGGTCAACCCGTCAGCCGTGGCCTTCTTCTCGCCGTAAACGAGGCCGTCGCGCTCGATCGCAAGCAGCCCGACGATCATCTCGAGAAACTCCTCAGGTGTCTCGCCGCGCAACGTCTCGTTGAAGTTTCGCGCCATCTCGTACAACTCGTCCTGGGTCATCTTGTCTGCAATGTAATGAGTACTTCAATATATCGGTGTAGAAGTCCCGAGTAATGCCTTACCGCGGTCGTAGATCGCAACCAACCACCAACCGCTTGCTTTCTGGATGTCCTGCCACTTCTTCGTCTCCTGCTTCGCGGCCTCGAGAACCGCGATGGTGGCGTGGTACTCTTGAGCTTCTGGTATGTTCTCATGGTTCAAATTCCCCTTCTTCTCTTCTTCGTCGATCTTGTTCTTCAGGTGTTTCAATGTGTCTTGCAACCCGTGAATTCGTACCGCCCCTTGTATAACCCGATTGTCGACGATCTTCATGTACTGCCGCAGGGCTGCTAGACGATGCTGCCCACCGGAGACCGCGATGTACTTGATATTCTCCTTCAGCAGAGAATCTAGCGTCGGCCAGACGTCTTCGCTCGCCGTGAAAATGTCGAGGTTCTGCAGTGCCGCGTAGCTGGAACACTTGGCCAGACGCTCTGCCGCGTCCGGCTTCAGATCAGTTCCAACCTTTAGCGGCACCTTGAACATCGTGGTGCGGTCAACCCGCCGGATGCCCTCGTCCTCGTACCGACGGACGAGGTTCGTCAGCGCCTGGTTATGGACTATTCGTTTGACCCAGCGGCCAAACTCAGGACGGACCGCGTCGTCCGCGAGCCAGTTGACACGGGCGAAGCCCATGAACGCGTCCGTGATGTTCACGCGAATTCGTGTGATGACGTGCGGGTCGAACGCGGTCTTGCTTGGCGGCAGGGTCGAAAGCTCGTCCAAAACGCTACGGAGCTCTCGCGCCTGGTAGTGATGCGATTTAGCAAGACAAGGTACGCGATTAGAGACTTAACACGTACGTAGCGCGTGGTTGCGTCCTCATTCTCGTCAACCCATTGCTCCTCCTCTTGGCTGTCCTTGTCGACAGCCTTCCCCTTCCCTTTACGAGGAGGATCGCCTTCGACGATGCCTCCATCGGTGTCGCCTTCGTCGGCTGATACATCTTCGTCAATTACTTCGACCTCATCGTCCGCGTCGTTCGTGCGCTGAGGCTTCTTTGTGGAGCTCTCAACCGGTTTGTCGTTATCGCCTGCCTCCTGAGCCTTCTTGCGAGGTGCTCGGGTTGTTTTCTTCGGCTCCTTGCCGCTTTGGCTTTTGATATTTGCCATTGCACGCTTCAGCGCGGCAGTTGACATAGACGGAGCTTTCGGCATGTTTCCTGTAGATATTCTGTGAGAATAATACATGCAAAACATCTACCACCAAACGTACCAGAATTGTTGGAGTGATTCGAATAGATCCTGAGGAGCTGACGACAATGACGGTGGTGGAGGGGCCGAGGACGAGAGGGCGATGGAGGATTGGGCACGATAGCATCGATTGATGTGGTATCCCAAACGGGTAGTTAACTAATTCACGGTAAATATTTCATTATGGATATCTCCTGATTTGTAGTTATCGTGTGGGTGATGATGAGGATATGTATTGATCAACGCTATACTTGCGCCGCGAATGTCTCGATACACTCGCGGCTGGACACCACTCAAGTATGGTTGCGCCGCGAATGCGTCGACACACTCGCGGCGGGACACCAGTCAAGTACGGGTGCGCCGCGATTGTGTCGACACACTCGCGGCGGGACACCAGTCAAATAAGGTCGCGCCGCGAATGTCTCGATACACTCGCGGCTGGACCTCACTCAAGTACCCTCCCGCCGCGAATGTCTCGACACACTCGCGGCTGGACTTCACTCAAGTACGGCTGCGCCGCGAGTGTCTCGACACACTCGCGGCTGGACACCACTCAAGGACGGTTGCGCCGCGAGTGTCTCGACACACTCGCGGCTGGACTTCACTCAAGTACGGCTGCGCCGCGAGTGTCTCGACACACTCGCGGCTGGACATCACTCAAGTACCGTCCCGCCGCGAGTGTGTCGACACACTCGCGGCTGGACCTCACTCGAGTACGGTTGCGCCGCGAGTGTCTCGACACACTCGCGGCTGGACATCACTCAAGTACCCTCCCGCCGCGATTGTCTCGACACACTCGCGCCTCGCCCACACCCCACAACGATGTTAGAACACATACAGTTTACCCCGCTGTCACCTTATCTCAAAGCCCACCCCTTATAAGTCAGACGAACAATCTTTCTTACTCCAGATAGACTGCATACAGATCGTCACTATAACAATAATGAGGAATACTATTTACAAGTAGCGACATTTCTCGCGCTGCGCGAGCTCCTGATGCAATGTGAACTCAAAGTCGAAACTCTCGGACATAGTAAAATGGAAATCGCGCTGAAACGTCCTAAGCCAGTGCAGACCATGACTCCGCACGAGGTGATACATCGCAATGTTCCAGGGACTCGGTCCGAAATGCTCCCGACAATACGTCTGGATTCGATAGTAAGCCCGCTTTCACACTATGCATCAATGTCGTTCACGAACTCACCCCAGTGTCACGGATCGTCGTCCAGGCCTCGTCACCCCGCGACATGTCGTTGATATTCAGGTTCATCCTCAGGATCATTCCAGCAATCGCTCGCGCGCTGTGGAGTATGCGCACGAACCTGGCCTTCTTGACGTCCTCAGCGTCATCGTTCTGCTGTGCGTACTCTGCGAAATCTCCCTCGAAGTTGTCCCAATTTCGATCGCGGTACCACGGCCCAGACAAACCCTCGAACTTCCAATGCTCCTCAAACACGTATTGTCGGTTGCGCACCGGGCTCCCATCTCCGTTCTGCCAAACTCTTCATCAGTACCATCTTCACCTCGGCGAAAACCTTACTTACGCCAGATGAGGCATGCTTCCCATCCTCGACCTCTTCGGGAACGGCACGCGAATCGGTAGTGCTGGACATTACGAGGGTGGATGGTGGTGGTGGTCTTTCAAGTCACCCAGCACTGCCCTGGCGCGAGATCGCTACTGATAAGAATTTGATCACATGTTGTATGCACCCGTTTGCAGATAGATTGACCAGCTGATGGCGGTGGAATGGACATTCCCGCCTTTGCATCTGTTTATTAATATATTTGTGGCAGACATATGCATTTTCTGACATCCCAGATAGTATAATCTGTACTATTTGGCTAACCCAAAGTCAGTAAAATTTATTTGTCATGGCACAAATCCCTTCTTTAACCCCTCTTTTAACCCTCTCGACACCTATCAATTCTCATCTGCGTTCTGGGCCCCCCAACGCCGCGCCTGTCTCAGAACAGTCGCGGCTGACCCACGTCCATATGGCTCCATCGCTCATCCTGTCAGTCCGCCGCGAGTGTCTCAGAACATTCGCGGCTGACCCATGTCCATATGGCTCCATCGCTCATCATCACCTCTGTCCGCCGCGAGTGTCTCAGAACATTCGCGGCTGACCCATGTCCATATGGCTCCATCGCTCATCATCACCTCTGTCCGCCGCGAGTGTCTCAGAACATTCGCGGCGCATAGGCTGTCTCAACACTACTTCACATTCCTTACCTTCAACCCTATCAAAACCTTACATATACCCTTCTTTTACCTACCCAGGACCCATATTAGACCCTGTACCCCTTCCGTAACCATAACCTACCTGCACCATACTTATATCCTAGTTGAACCCACCTTAACCCATGAATAACCCTCAACCCGTACTTAGCCCCATCCTGAACCCAACATGTACCCTAAACCGACAGCAAGAATCTAGGCATAATACTACTGAGTCTGGAATTCACGTGGATGACCGGAAATGCACACAATATATCATACTTTCAATCTGGGAATTGTCTCAAGAACAAAGGGATAAAGGTTTGTGAGATGATAAAGGCATGTGGTCAATAAAAGTTCATAGCGACCACCAGGGTTTGCAACTCCGAGTGTTCGTGTTACTCCGTAACTTCCCTTGAACTCTGGCATTTTTCATGAGCAGAGTTGGCTCAGAGATTCAGCGCCATGACAGCAGTTTATAATTTATGGTTTCATTCTTGAATAATCATTTAATTTTAACTGCAAATGCCCATGGCAAAATCACGAAAAATAATAGTAATTGCCGTGAATGTTGTCGAACAGTGGTGGCAATTTGTGCCAATTTCAGCGATTTTATTTGGATGAGATATCATTATTAGTTAATGTAAAAAGTGACTCAGTTCACCGCAAGTGTCTTGAAACAGTTGTGGCTGACCCATATCAATATGACCCTTTATCTGTGTCAGTCCACTGCATATGTCACAGAACACCTGCAGCTGACCCATGTCAATATGGGTTCATCATCGTAAAAAATTAGTTTCTCAAAAAGTGGTAAAACACTGTACTTGCAGTTTATAATTTAGGATTTCATTCTTGAATAACTATTTAATCCTGACTGCAAACGCCCATGGAAAAATCCCGAAAAATGGTAGGCATCGCCGCGAATGTCACGAAACAATCGCGGCGATTTATGCCAATTTGTGCAATTTTATTTGGATGAGATATGATTATTATTTAATTTAAACAATTACTCAGGCCACCGAAGTGCACATGAAGAAATCGCAGAAAATGGTAGGTATCGCCGCGAATGTCACGAAACACTCGCGGCGATGCACCCCTATTTTTGCGATTTTATTTGGATGCGATATGATCATTATTTAATTTAATATTGGGTCAGGCTGCTGCAAACGACCATGAAAAAATCGCGAAAAATGGTAGGCATCGCCGCGAGTGTCACGAAACACTCGCGGCGATACACCCCCATTTTTGCGATTTTATTTGGATGCGATATGATCATTATTTAATTTAATATTGGGTCTGGCTGCTGCAAATGCCCATGGAAAAATCGCGAAAAATGGTAGGCATCGCCGCGAGTGTCACGAAACACTCGCGGCGATATATGCCTATTTTTGCGATTTTATTTGGATGCAATATGATTATTATTTAATTTAAAAAATGGCTCAGACTGCTGCAAATGCCCATGATCGCGAAAAAAGGTAGGCATCGCCGCGACTGTCACGAAACAATCGCGGCTGACCCATGTGTATATGGGACCATGACCATTCACGTCAGTTCGCCGCGAGTGTGTCAAAACATTCGCGGCGCATAGGCTGTCTCAGCACCACTTCAGATATTTCACCTTCAACCCTAGTTAAACCCACCTTAACCCTCTAATAACCATGAACCCGTACTTAGCCCCATCCTGAACCCAACATGTACCCTAAACCGACAGCAAGAATCTAGGCATAATCGCATTACAGCCGACGAGCGACATTTCGCCTCTCGTCGGCCCGCCAGTCCCTTCGGGCCTGGCGGTTGCAAGGGGTATATATCCCAGTAGGAAACCGCTGATGAGTCTTCACGACGAAAGCTCAGCGCGACACGACCGTGTCAGCTGCCTTCGGTTTTCCTGTGAAGCATTCCGCGCTCGCCGCTCGCTACGCTCGCGTCTCGCGCCCCCCAAACCCTAAAGCGGATATTCAAACTCGAGCCGGCAGATCTGCTCAAGAAGGTAGGTCGTGTATTTTGGATGTGCTGAACCTGCAAACTGAAACAGCATGATCTAGACGGAAACAGTGAGCCCCGAACTTGCCAAATGCCATGCCCACCCTTACCTTGAGCGACTCATACACGCGGCCGACGTCGCCTTCCGGAACTGCGAGCGCCATCTCTCGAGAAATAATAACATCATGCAGTAGCATCGCCGTATGTGCGAATATCTGGTCGCCTTCGAAGGGGGTCTCGGAGTCGGTGAGCATTGCCCCCTTCTTCTTTCTCCTCCCCCCATTGCCTTCTGAGCCACACTGGACTTTTCAGACTCTTGTCCGATCCAGGTCGCTCCACATGGAAGCTTCAGGTTACCGTCAATGGCGACGTCGCCGAGAAGGGCTCGGTTGTAGGCCATGCAGGACGAATATCGTCGATATAAGATAATAGCGGCCTTTTCAAGCTCTTCGACGTGTGGAAGCGTGTTCAGGGTGTCGATATAGCTGACCAGGTCTAAACAGCCAAAATACTCCCTTCGGTATCGGTGAGTCTATAGCATATACATCATGGATAGCTAATCACTTACTCCCAGCCCACGAGCATGAGCGCATCGGCGATCAGGTATGCAAGGTACATTGATGGGTAATAATCGACCTTCTTTAAGTTTGTAGGTCCCTTCTGCTTGAGCTTGTTTGCTGCGAAGGCGAGCTTAGACGGATCCTTGCTCATAGGGTCACCGAAGTGCGTCTCGTAGATGAGGCACAGGTGCGTCCACGCCGTGTGCCAGTTTTCAAGGAATGGCTCCACAAGATCGAGCTGTTCGAACGGATCATCCACGAATTGAAGTGTCCGCTTCAATTGGATGATTTTCTCGAACGTCAGACCGTCGCCTCCAATAAATATCGGGTGCGTAGTGTGGTTATCGCGCGTCTGCCCTAGCTGACTCAAGAAATCAAGGAGAGCGTCACGCAGCTCCGTTGTAACCGCCTCGTTCTTGCCAGACGTCGCCAAGGGGTAGATAGTTGTCTTTCTCGCACGCGGCTGAGGTCTGACCGCTCCCTTCGTCCGATATAGCTTCGCTACCTCCGGCTTGAGGTGCTGCAGTGCTGGAACGAACGAAACCAGTGCTTGTAACCATTGCAGCGCCCCGACGCGCTCCATGTGCTCGAAATCGATGAGCCCGAGTAGCTTTTCGACGGTGATTTCGCTTCGTAAGTTCTGCTTAACGCGTTCGTGTATCTTCTCGAGACTAATGGCAGTGGCATCGTAGTTCACTGCTTCCGCTACTGTCCCTGCCGTACCGATCTTCATCAAATTGTCGCGTCCGACCCGGGCCTCCCACTGCTTGAAGAACTTCTGAAGATTGTCGATGCGCACGAACACGCCACGCTGAGCATCTCGACCCAGCTCTTTGATGGTTTTTGCACGCTGCTGGCCCAGACGTTGCAAGGTGCGCACCGCCGTTGTGTGACTTGTAGTATGGCCGGTTCGGCTTGTGTACTTGAATACAACCTCACCCGCTCCCGTGGCAAGGTACAGAATGGATCGAGAGATAGGCAGAAGCCTGGCGTACGGGGTATAGGCAAAGTTTATCGAGCTGAGAAGCTCGGCAGCAACCTGCAGCGCTTCACGGTGAGTACTGTAATGATATATGATATAGCATTAGTGTTAACGCACGATAACCGCAGGTCGGGACTTCCTGGTGACGACCTCGCCGTTCAATACTCGTTCAGGCGGTGTCACCAACTGTTCGAGTATGTACCATGTCACCGGCTGATTCTCCTTGGCTAACGTGACAATACGATCTACAGTGTTGCTTCCGACATCGTCCCAGCAGATTTCCTTTCGCCCACGCCCTCTACTGCTCGGCGCAGACCCATGAAGACCCCGGGAACCCTTCACCGCGCCGTTTCGCTCGGAGACCATCTGTTGGGCGGAGTACTGCACGGCTAGCGATGTGATTGCGGGATGGGCATAGCGGATGGTGTTCCATGCCACCGTTGGTGAGTACATGAGCTTGGCTTCGTTATGTTGCGCTGATGGTCTTCCGCAGGGATCCTGTAGGATCTGCTCGACAATGTCGGCGACAGAGTACTTCCCACGTCCGCTCAGGAGCCAGGAAACGCTGTCAGCATGTGCCAGCGACCTTCCTACGGCTTCCCCGCTATCGTCGACGACCCAGAAGAAATGGTACATCCACTCTCCAGGAGTCCAGCCGACTTCCTTCAAGGCTGCATGTACGTGCTCCAACTTGTCCCTCCACGTGCGTCGGACGCGTCCTGGCGCACCTCCATCACCGTCTGTAGCGTTTATATAGGCGTTTCGTGATCTGTCTGCCAGCATTGGGGCTCTTCCGCGCTGCTGACGTCCTTGAGGAGTCGGTGAGGCCGGAGAGCTGGGCAAGACTGGGTATCCATTCCGGCCAGATTCTTGGAACGAAGCGGGCAGGCTACGAGTTGACCACGCACTTGGGGAAGGAGAGACAGGCGAGCTTGCGAACGGGGATGGCGAGAGGTCGAGATATTGTCCTCTGCGCTGAATGGGTGCAGCACTTGAGCCGGTGCCCGATTTGTTACTTGTATTCATAGCCAGTTCTTCTGAACGCTCTCTAGCTATAGTCGCTTGACCCTCTGTATAATTTTCGCTCATTTTAGGATAGATTTTGGGCAAGCAGGGTGTGTAGCAGTTGAGCAAAGGCAAGGCGTCATTGGAAGAAAATCATGTATTACGCAATCAGTATGACGAAGTTTGATAGCGCGCGTTTTTGACGCGACTGCGGGCAGACTATATACAGATTTGGATGCCTCATCAGCGTCAACATCCAAATCGTAATAGTCAAGCAACGGAGACTACAAGGACTGGTGAGTGTGACATTTTGCACCCAGGTGTAAATTGCATCCCCAGCTGCACACAATGCAATTGATATTCTGGAAATATTCATAGGTGTACATTACATACACAGTAGTCAGGCTGTCAATTTTATTTGAGCCAATAACCATTGATAGAGCCATGTGATGCACTTTTCCCTAGTTGTCTCAAGGAGTGGTGAAACACTGTATAGTCTTTTGTACACTACTGTTTTTATTCCATTTTGTTACATGGCTCACGCGGTCTTTGCTTTGCCGCAGACGAGCCAGCCGGCGTCTGCCGTCCTTTACCGCTCGCGCGGCGATCAGGACCCGGAAACCGCCCAGTCATGGTCAATAGTCAAGTCAATTGACTGAGTCATTGCCTATTTTACTAGTCAATGACTAGTCAATGACTGGCACAACACTGGAGAGATCTGCTCGACTTCATGACTACCTGCCCCTTTGCCCAGAATCGGGCGGGGGTAGTAGATAGATCATGCTCTACTCCATTGGATAGAGGCCAAAATTGGTTGGAAAATGTGCTGTCCCGGTCAGGATCTTTTGCCATCAATTCCCTCATGTCTGCTCTCGCCCTTGTTCCTCATGTTCTGTCTTCCTCACACCGAATTTGAAGCCCATTTTGCACATGTAGGGTCTCCTAAAGTGTATTTATACGATCCCATCTTGCCAAATTTTTTTGGCCGTGCATGAGGCCAAAGTGGGGGGAAGCGGGAAAAACGAGCGTTTCCCGCTTCCCCCCATCCGACAGTATTTTGCTGATGATCGACGAGGCGTCGCGCTTCCTCTCCCTTGAGTCTTGCTCTCGTGGCTCTCGCCCACTCCCTGCCGTCGTCTGCGTGAATGAAGGTATACTCAGTTGTTGTAGCTGGCTGATACTAGGCTGATGCGCATGACAACGCTACTGGTCAAATGGCATCAGGGTCGCGATCAGGCACCAACCGCGCAGTTCCGTGACCGCGAGAGCTTGATTCCAACTGCCATCCCGTCTTGAGCGATGCCACAACTCACTTCTGCTCTGCCTCCTCCCAACGCAAGAGGCGCAAAATGACCACCGCAGGCAGGAAGCTCGGTGCGGGGTCTTCTCGTAGAGGAGTGTTGAAGACAACCAAGTCAGGGCGGCCATTTGCCCGGGTGCGTCTATTGCATTGCTCAAATGCGTTGTTGAAGGCTAATCGACGTGTTATTTGCAGAATCTACTTGACATCTATGCAGCATTTGCGCTCGCACTTCCCTTGCACAGAACCTATCGCTGGTTTACACGGTACGAAGACGTGTTTGTGTTGTAAGTGCTGCACAGAGCTACCTCGTGTTCTACCACCCTAAATGCCCTCTAGTGATGACGCCTTGCGTGTACTAGCCAACCTGAAAGTGCTACAGCGCCTCACTGGCCCACAGGCACCCACTGAACCCGGTACAACTGCCGTCAAGACCCTCACGTACAACCTTGTGCCAGACTCTGCACACCGGTTGTGCGAGCTGTTCATGGCGGCGCGGCTCATTGCAGACGTAACTGACCCCCGATCTCGCACCTTTGTGCACGCTGGCGTATACGTGCTCACACCAAAGGGCCTACACATCGCCGAGCAGTTCGTCGCGCGCAGCGGGGGGTCGTCCGTCATCGCAGAGAGCCAGTTGACGCAAGCAGCAGCGCACGCAGCAGCAGCAAGCCTGGCGCAAAGCAGCGACAGTCCCATGGAGTCTGCGGCACTGCGGCTGCTCGCGGTCCATCCAGTATGCCCGACGTTGCTGCATCTCGTCCGCGGGTGGGATGACGACGAGGTTGTCATGTCCGCGGACGTTGTGCGCGCGGCCTTCCGCTGGTTCCTCGGACGTGCAACAAAGGATGGCCAGATGTTCGCGACTGACGAGACTGGAAAGTACAAGCAACATGCCTCAGGAGTCCAGGCCGAGATGTGCTTTAGAGCAGCAGACGCTGTCGACCGGTTACTCGACCACACATCGCTCCTTGGGCCGGACGAGGCTGGGAAGCTCCTCGCACACTGCGTTCGCCTCGGCCTTCTCGAGGCAGCGCACCTCGGTGAGCGCAAGCGTAAGACAACCAAGGTGTACACTGCGACTGCGCAAGGCGGTGCCGAAGAGGGAATGCAGGTGCGCTGGAGCCCTTCCATTGCAGAGCTGTAGGGCTGACGTATTGTTCAGGCAACCGGCGAGTTCGTCCTGAGCCCCAAGGCTGTGTATCGTTTGACAGAAGAGGGTCGCCGCGTCGCTGGCGAGCTCGAGGGTGATCAGTTGGACGTACCCCTTCTCACCTCTGGCTATTCCACACCGTCCGCCCTCCCTCGTTCAGAAGAAGAACGCCTCGGCGGAGTATACATGACGACGAGAGAGGTGGGCACCGCCGAGTAGTTGAATATGGACATGTATGGGCTTGGGTAATCTGTTTTCGAGTGTAGTTCCTCACTTAGCTTGGCCACGGGCTGTGTATGATAGTGTATAGTATACTTGGGAATGACAGTGGTTTTCGCTGGCGACATGGCGAAGAAGGCGAGCACGCGCGACCGACAGCCGCAATATTGTCAAGAGGTTATCCGAAACCGCCGACACGACGCTGCGCTACTACTAACGTTGTCCTCAGCCGGACTCTATGTACTAAACCAAGTCCTCTCAGGCGAGCGAGAGAGGAAGACTTGTAATTGGTAACGGCAATTGTCCAGCCGGGAATAAAGTACAACCTCCAACGAAGATCTACAAGTATCACAAGTCCCAGGGTAGAGAATGGCGAAATGCTACGAACGACCGAAAAAAAAGCAGATGACAAAAGACAACACTACCTCGTCGCGACCTCAGACCCGCCCAGATCCCCGTGGCGCCGATACAAGCCGCACGCTACCCTCTGGCGGGTAGTCCTGGTCCGATAGGCTCTCCTCGTCACTCGGGCGGTGCCACAGGCTCTCGCTTTCCTCACGATCGTCTGCGCTATCGCCTCGCGGGTAGTGGCGCGCGCTCGTGGGGCGTCCCGGGCGGCGGTGGTGTCCGTGCGAACCATGCTCGCCGGGCTCGTGGTGGGTGCCGACGAATGCGGGGTCGACGCTGACTTGCGAGTCTGGCCGTCCGACGGTCGCCGTGCTCGACGAGAAGCTCGGGAAACTGGACACGGTCGTCGTCGATGGCGAGTTCGCGAATGGGTCTGTCGCACGGGCGCGGAACGGGTCGTCGTAGACTGTCGGAGGTGCAGAGCGCAGGCCAACGATCTCGGTGTCGTCCGAAGTGGTCGAAAGGGTCGATGACGAGTCGCTCTCGGGTAGATGCTGTAGCTCGCACGGTCAGATTGTGCTGTAGCGTTGGAGGCGAAGTACGCACCGGCAGTTGTGAGGATCCGCTCCACAGCGCGCTTCGGTGCTCATGTGTTGCTGGCGTGCCCATCGCGTCTCGACCAGCTACAGGATAGTTGTGGACGATATCTTCGTCGCCGAACTTGATGGTCTGCTTCCGTGGCGTCGCGATGTCGCTGCCGAGGGAGATGGTATCGGCGGCGGGCATAGGCGGGTCGTAAAGCTGATGGCGCTTCATGCCCGGGGGAGCACCCATGGCGTTGTAGTGCGGACGCTCGTCCTCGCTGAGGGTATGTCCATGGCGGTTGCGCAAGCTGGTGTTCGTTGCGCGGCTAGACATGCTCATACGCCGGGCGCTGCGGGCGCGGATGATGCTGCCCATCGTGCCGAAGCTTCCACGGAGCGTGTCGATGCCGGGGTCTTCGATCGCGGAGAGGTTCTTCTCGTCGACGCCAGCCGTGTTGCTTCGCGCGGCTTGGAGGAGCATCGTTGAGCGGCGGTCGAGGCCGGGTACCTTGAGCTGTGTGGGGTCAATCTTGGAAAGCTGCAGGATAGTAATGCCGACGCAGATGACCAGGAAGCCCATAACCAGGGTTATAATCTGCATAGGGGGCGCGGATAGACCCTTGAAGAGCACAATCGTTGTGATGATAGAGAAGAATGTGACTAGCGACGGTCGGCGAGCGTTCACGGTGGCGAACAGAAAGTAACTCACATATCACGTAGTACGTCGGAGTGACTGCCGACATGACGAGTCAGCCTCGAAGTACCGATGTTACGATAAACTATCTTACCCATTGCTGTATAACACGTTCATTAGCATGCTCAGCGTCGAAGTTCCGGACCGTACTCACCAGTATTGAATAGCGCCAGCGCGACGTTCAAATAATACACCTCCGTAACTACGCGTTTCGATCAATGTTCGCTGAGCTGCGCTAATACTGATCAAGAACGTACTCAGGGTTACGGCAATAAATACCATAAGAAAGTATATGAACCAGTGTTTGAACTGCCACAACGCGGGTCAGCGGAATGTCGGCATCTGGACGCTGCAGGGCGCACCTGGTTGTCGCCCATAGCGGTGGTGACAATAGCGGATCCCAGGCCAGTCGTGACAGAAACGCTGATGCCGCCGATCATGCTACAGACCATGATGTACCACAGCATGCTTTTCTTGCCGTACCTGCCGGGCACGCGTCAGAGCTGGTCGTGGCGCGCGCTGCGTGATGCCTTACCGGGGCGCGAAGAAGAAGATGATGACGAGAGCGGCGGCAATGAGGATGCTGCCGTAGACGATAAAGCCGGGGCTCAGGAAGAGCTTCTGAAACTCGGTGATCTGGCCCACAGACTGCTCTGAGGGGCCGTTCAGCGCAATGATGACGGATCCAATCTAGGGATTCTAACATTAGACAAGCGAGACAGAAGCGCAGGGATGAGGAGGGACATACGATGCATAGAGTGCATCCAAGCCAGCCGAAGAGAGTAAGCTTCTCGTTGAGAAACAGGGACGAGAGGATTGCGCAGATAACGACCGAGAGTGCGCCCATGGGCGTAACGACAATTGCTTCGACAAAGGCGTAGGCTGGTGAACTGAGATGAGGATGGTGTTTCTCTTCGAGGTATGCGCAGGGGACGCACCTGCGAAATTACACAGCTCGCCAGCAATCATCACTAGAGTATGCGGTCAGGGCAAGTAATGGAGCAAATCTAGGGTACGCACTGATCATCCCTAGCCACCATAGTGGCGACTTGAGGTATCCTACGCCCTCGCCTGCTACTCCGCCGGCCTGCGACCGCAGGAGGCCCTTCTTTTTGAAGACAAAGCTGCTTCCAATAAGGCAGCCGGATGTTATTGCAAGGATGATGCCTACAACCTGTGCATGGTATTTTGTCAGCCCAGGGCACGAGGGGAGACAGACATGGGCACGGCAGGGGAATGGACCGCGCGAACGCGTCGCGACTTCGCTTCAACTGGACACCGCGCACGGAAAGCGTGACAGGAAGCAGGAAGGAGGTTGCACGGGGGAGATATCGCGTCTGGGCGTGTCCCTGGCCGTGGCCGTTATCATTTGTATCCGCCCAGACTCTTGGCCTTGGGAAGTTGGTCTGGCCCTGCGCGGCCGCATGCGAGCGGCGAAGACAGTCCTCCCCCGTTGTCCATGCCCCGAATGAGAAGGCGGGGCGTACAGACCTTGAGATTCCCTGGAGCCTTGAAAGCTGCGGCAGCGGTACTCGAGGCCGAGGCTGAAGCGGAAGTCGTCGTAGTCGGGGATATTGAGGACGACATGGGCAGAGTTCGATGGGACCCTGCGACGTCTACTGGTATTTGTACAGAGATATGAGGTCGTTACGGGGTGTCGTGAGCGGAAACGTGAGTAAGGAGGCTAAGGCCGGAGGGTGGAGCTAATACACAAGGTTGGTGGTACACGAGCCAGGGACGCCAGTAGCCAGACGAGGATCCAAGGCGGGGCTGAGCGAGAGGCGCAGCGAGGAGGTGGAGAGGCACGATGCCCGTCGGTGCCGCGTTGGGGGTCGTTGGGACGGACGAGGGAGATGAGGGTTCGTTTCAAGTCTCTCTCTCTCGAGGAACGCCGTGCCGGACACTGGCGGCATGCCCAAACCGGACACTACCATGGCGATGCACTCGTTTTTCCCTCCCCGGCCTCCTGCCCCCTTCCTTCCTCTCGTATTTTCACAGATGTAATCGATATTATATTTCCGTCCCGCTCGGTTGCACGGCGAGCGAGGCCACACTCCTCGTTCGGCAGTGCAGCCTGCAGGCGCGTCAGACAGACGATCCTCGCTTGCCGGTTGAAGGCTGGCTACTCTGCAACGGAGACTAGCAGGCGCCCCACGTGTGCAAGTGATCGCCCTCCTTGCTTTCCGCTGCCATCCACGTCCGCCTCCCCGACGCCTGCGCGTCGAATCATCCTTCGTTACCATCGTCACCCTGTCATCCTCCTCTGCAGGTCTGTTCATACGCCCACATTGATTCAATCGTCTAGCTGGAGTGCCTAAGCACCGCAGGCTTTGCCCTCATTCTACGTACAGGGGCTAGCGCAACCAGATAATGATCTACGCTCTATATATCCTGAGCTAGTGCTTCCCTGCCCCCGGTCGACGCATTGCACACCCTCAAGGTTTCGACCGCAATTTCCGTCTTCATGCCAGCACTCTACGTCGACAAAGCTCCCTTAACTCGTAGTTCGCCTCATCATATCCCCTCTGTCATGCAGGCCCTGCTTCTCTTGCCATCGTATCCACCTCGTTGCCCGCATTTGGTGGTATCGCACCGACACATGTCATCTGGCTACTTAATACGAGCGTCGCAATTCACTGCGTTCATCTCAACGCGCGACAGCCGCCATCTCCGCACCATCTCGTCTCGAAGCGTCCGACAGCCAAGAGCCTTCCACTGTGCGATCTTTCGTCATGTCGCACCCGCAACGCTTTGCGATCACCTCCTCTATGTTTGAGCTGCGCTCCCGTACTCTTAGTCAGTCAGTCTCGTGGGTCGCTGACTATTCCCTGCCCCTGTGGAAGGCGTCTACACCGAGTCACCTCGCCGAAGACCTGCGCTGGCCATTCACGACAGGCTCACTCTGATCACGGTCCCATAACCGCATGTGAACGTGATGAGTCTGCGTTCCCGTGCTCTTCGGATACAGGTCCGAGGGCACCACGTCGATCGAGTATAAAGTACTCGTCAGCCCACGCTCGCATTTCTCATCGCGCTCCGTCATTGCTCACCCTCAGCACCTCCCGACAGCCATGGAACGTCTCGAGAACATTGAGAAATACGGCTATACTCCTGTCCCCCGTAACCCCGAGGTCTTGCTTGCCGGCCATCCTACCGCAGGCGGGCCCAACCCCCAGCAGGCCGATTATCCGCTGGAGGAGCTGCCCTTTCCCGACAACGAACTCGTCCGCCGCAGCAAGGCATTTGTCGAGAAGGAGCTCAACCGGCCCACGTTCAATCACAGCCACCGCGTCTTCATTTATGGTGCGTCGCCCGTCCCCGTACGCCCGCGTCCTTCTGACCCGTGTGCACAGGCACGGCGCTCGTACGCAAGCACTTCCCCGAGTGGCGGTACGACCCCGCAGCATACTACCTGAGCTGCCTGTTCCACGACATCGGGACGGCGGAGCGGTACCTCGCGACGACAAAGATGTCCTTCGAGTTCAAGGGCGCGATCGTTGCGCGCGAGTTCATTCTCGAGCACGGCGGCGAGGAGGATCTCGCGGACGCAGTGTGCGAGGCGATCATCCGCCACCAGGACATCTTCGTCAAGGGCGGGAATATCACCGCTGTCGGGCAGGTGCTGCAGCTCGCAACGATCATCGGTGGGTTGCATTCTCCTTTTCGTCTGGCTCATTCTGACGCTGTGCAGACAACGTCGGGCTCCGCGCAAACCTGCTAAGCACGCGCCTCATCGAGTCTACCGTTCGCGCGTTCCCGCGGCTCGAGTGGGCGTCGTGCTTTGGGGCTACAATCGAGCGGGAGCTCGCGCTGAAGCCGTGGTGCCACACGAGCACGTTCGAGGTGCCGAACTGGCGCGAGGGTGTGCCGAGCAACTTTGCGACGGATGTGAGGAAGAACGAGCTTATGAACAAGTATGACAAGGGTTTGTAGTGTAGTCGATATCGTGGAATGTGACATTTTGAGATCTGCGTGCTGTCACGAAACTCGTTGGACTTGCTGTATTGCAACCCTTGCGAAGGCGTGTCGCCAACTCGTGCGAGTGATCCCGTAATATGTCATCTCGGGAATGCACGCCAGCAGGTCCCCCAAGCGGCGTCGGTCGCCAGTGGCGAGCATCACGGACCGCCTGCGTTTGCAAAGCAGACACAGCAAGCAAATCAGGTTGGTCAGAAAGGCGCGTATGTATTATGTGAGTCGATACAGTTATGGAATGATTAGCGTGGGCGTATGTCGTATATGAAGTCGTCAAAGTGTCGTGAAGCTTCACTCGGTTGTGCGTTGGCCGCGTTCGAGCTCAAACGGCACGTTCTTGACCCAGTGGTTCAAGATCTTCTTCACCAGCTCCGGCTGGTCACCCGTCACCTGCCGCATGGACTTTGCATCAGCGGCCGCATGAGCAGAGCGAGAGAAAGCACTCACATGGTGACCTGCATTATCAAGGAGGACGTACGTGAAACTACCGGCGCCGGGACCTACAGCACGCACAGTCGCGTCCTCGCCCCTCCAGCGAAGATCGGGTGCATTGAGAAACGTGGATTGGTATTGCGAGCGAATGAGACGGAGCTACAGCCATGCTTGAGACTCAGTGCCCATCTGACCGGTGTAGCCAACCCACCATGGAAAGGACCCCGGGCCAAGCGCAGTTGGCGTCGAGCTTGCCGATATAGTCTGGACATACGAGATTAGAGCCCAATTTATACGATGTCAGGGTGTGGGTACGTACGAAGCAGACGGTAACCTGCGGCAAGAAGGGGCTCGTAGAGTAGGTAGGCCTGTTGCACCCTACAACGATGTGAATACCAAGCAGCCAAAGCGCACTTAGAGCAGACTCACATGTCACCCTCTGCAACAAATTCTTCGTGGACCTGACGGTTCACAAAGGTGAAGTTGAGGTGCGCCGGCACGCCGAGCGTCGCCTTCGTTGTGGGCAAGTTCATAAAGTCGGCAGCCCAGACGGTCTCGGGCATGCAGTCGCCGAGAGTGCCGTCACACTGCTACCGGTCAGCGCAGGCTATGCCGTCCAGTAGCGTCAGGACCTACTCGAACGTTGACGTTCTCGAGGCTGCGCCCGGGTATACGGTCAGGATAGACGTTATCACACACGTCCATCGCGCGCGCTCGAAGGGCAACTGTGTCGTGCATGTACGCCATCTGCACGGCCTCAAGGCAGAACGGGAGTCGCTCGAATGCAGTGGCACATGTCGAGGCATTGTAGAAGTCGGTGTAGTAGCAGCGCTGCTGCAGGGCCCAGCGCTTGTGGGTAAGCAGATTTTGCACGCGGGGCTCTGTCAGACACAGTAATAGGGAAGATTACTGATACTCACAGACATCGGGTTGCTAACCATCAAAGCTTCGAGGTTTAGGAACGTCGCGCCCGGTAAACCACGTCCTGCGGCGACGGCGGTGTTTTGCTCATGAATAATGGTAGCGATATGAGGTACATAAACCTCCAATGGAGTAACGATTTCAGCCGCAGCGCGCTATATATGTGGTCACAGGACATACCCCTCCATACGAGCCACCGGCAAGGACTAGCTTGTTACTGCGAGAGTACGCGGTTATCGTCACCAGGAAATAGCAGATTGTAAAGCATTGACCTACTTCGATAGCATGGGGAAAAGACGGAAAAACTTCACCAGGAAGTCGTATGCGTCATAGGCAGCCGCACGAGAGCTATTTACGCGTGTGCCGTATGAGAAGCCGACACCAATAGGCTGTATGAAGGTGGGTCAGCATTCGCACGGGACACAGCAGGATCCATACTGACATGGTCTAGCGCGACGAGATTGTAATGTTCTGACCATGCGCTTCGATTTATGACCGTAGTGCGGTTCTCGGTGACCTTACAATGTGACTCTGAATCGAGGTTCGTCAGATCCAGGATGAGTAGCTCGAGATTCACGCACGTCCGAACAGCGGATTCGCCATACCGCTACTCCCCGGACCTCCACCGATTGTCAGTCTGCACGTGGGTGGTGTTAGCCAAGAAGGCGTGTGTACCAAGCAGACGGACGGCATACATGACAGGTGCACTCTCATGGTCGTGTTGCGCTTGAAAGTACCTGTCGGCAAGCCACCTTTCAAAGCTTGTAATGACCTCACGAACGGATATGACCTACCAAAAGAATGCTCGTTTGGGGACGCTAGCGCTGTCTCCCTCAAGTCCTATGTATCCGGAGTGCGAGGTCCCGCCCACACACAGGTCATCGTGTGTCTTCACGGAATGATAGAAGGGCTTAACCCGAGCCTGGTGTTGTCGTACACCACCTGCACGGTCGTCGTACCGTCCGAGAGGCCAGCAGCCGTAGAGAACGAGGACCGTCGTGGAGGCAAGAGCCAAGAGCCTGAACATTACGGTCCGAAATGTCGCTCGGCTATTTGGCCTCGCCGGCTGCCACGGATCCCAGTCTCCAGCGCCTTTCTCTAGACTCGATCTTTCGTCTTTCTGTGCCATGTCTTGCGCACCCACTACGGCTGCCTCTACAAGCAAAGATTAGGCGATATCAAAGTGAAGGAAGAGACGTGGGAAGTCGAAAGAGGCCAATGTCAAACCGTATCATCGCGTCGAAGATGGCGCCCCTGCACAGTGACATCTGCACATGCAACTAGTCAGGCGGGGGTCCTCGTCGACATACACAATGCGGATACTGTCCTGGCATTCCAGCAGTGTGCATAGGCCGGAGTAATTGTTCGGACGAGTCGGGCCTCCCCGCGCCACGAAGCTGCCGGGCAAACTCGTTTTTCGATTTTTTCCTTCCACCACGACGACGCCATGCGCGGGCCGCCCTACGGTTGTTCTCGCTGTTGGTCAACGCTTCCTCTTCCCTTCCTTCCCATACGGTTTCACCTGCTCACAGAACTCCTGAGAGTTGCACCGGTCGGTTCTCCTTTCTCCTACCTGCGTGTGCAGTAGCTCACAATCTTTCTTTCATCATCAGTCATGCAAATGCTGGGGTAGAGACCTTCGTACGGGTTACAAGAATCCCAGCGGGTCTGTGGCATAGGTGGACATGGGAACATTAAGTGCCCGAGCGTCACGATGTGTGTCGAGAGGCATAGTGGCGAAGGTTCGGCCCGTCCGCTGTCATGGCAGCCCCCATTTGTCCATTCCAAGCTAACACAGTCCCCGTACACACAGGCCGACTTCCCGCGCTACGCGCTAGGACCCTTTCCAAGGCGCGTTATCCCGAAGTTGACACCAGGCCTTTGGCATGACAAACGCTCGGAAGCTGTGCGATAAGCAGACATATGAGCTGCGCGCAGCTGAACCCTTGACAAGTCGATCCCCCACCTCACGATGTCCGCGAGGCAGAAAGGGCGCGGTGCTCAGGTGGGTGTACGCTCGTCGTTATGTGCCTGATCTTGGCCGAGGCTAACCGCCGGATAGGATCGGGCCCCTCGCGATGCGGACGATGGTCTACGGAGGCCAAGTGTGTATCAACGCGGGCGGGGCACGTCCAGGACTTTGACGGTGCTGGACATGTCGCAAGATCACGTGAAGAGCATTCGAAGTAACTCGCGCTCTACGAGCTCGTTGCGTAGTCCCTCGTCCGAAAATGGGGTATACTTCAAGCACGATTCCCTGGTGAGTGGCTCCTGCTATTTTTGCTAGATCATTACTAATGTGAATATTCTCAATCTGCGCAGCGAGATAGGGAACGTCAAAGGACACCAACTACTCAGTGGACCATGATGGATGGCGTTGTGCGCAAAGCGGACAAGGGCAAGGTAACAAACTGCAAAGAAGATATCGATACCCTGCTCGTCTTCGTGAGTGTCACACTCGACGTACCGCTCATGGGACAAAACTGACTGCCATACAGGCTGGTTTGTTCTCAGCCGTCTTGACCGCGTTTGTCATCGAGTCGTACCACAATCTGCAGCCGGATACTGCGGCAGAGACCGTTACTCTCCTTCGTCAGATCTCGCTTCAGCTATCCAGCTATAGTATCAGTCCCGTGTTTGCCAATGCGACCTACACCATAACGCTCGCTATGCCGCCTCCCATGAGCTCAGCGGTCCTCGTCAACGCCCTGTGGTTTGCTAGTCTCATCGTCAGTCTAATCACTGCTTCGCTAGCCATATTGGTCAAGCAATGGCTACACGAGTACCTCGCTGGCGATTACTATTCCCCGACCGCTCGCCTACGCATCAGGCAATTCTGTCACGATGGAATCCAGGACTGGTATGTCTTTGAAATCGCCGCCGTCCTTCCTCTGCTTTTACAAATATCGCTTGGGCTGTTCTTCCTCGGCCTCGTCAATTTTACGTTCTCCGTCAACACGCAAGTTGGCTGGACCACGGGACCTCTGGTCGTAGCATGGCTCCTCCTTCTCCTTCTCACAATCATAGCCCCCATCTTCTCTCCCCGATGCCCCTACAAAGTCACCTTCCTAGTCGGTGCTTTCAAAATACTGCGCAAGTGGTTAGGAAGACTTGCCCTGCTCCTGCTTCACAGTGGTGATACCGATGCCACCCAGACCGACTCACAGTTGACGCTCTCAGACACGATGGAGTACAAATCTGGCTGGTTTGAGGAAGAAGCGGATGCTGTAACAAGTCCAAGAAGTGACCTGCGCATCTTTCTTGCTGTTGATGCCATGCTCGCCAGTGACTACCTAGTGAACGAGTTCTACCGCGAGCACATCAAATCGTTGCGCAGCCCTGGCCCTGATGTCGTCAACTTTGCACTCACCGTCATGGGCCGGCGTACACGACAACGAGACCGTGTGTCACGTACAAAGTTGCCCACGGCTAGTCTCCGACCTTTGAGCAAGATTGCGTGGATCGGCCTCACCGGGATTTTGGCGGACGCTATGGAGGAGGCGATTGTCCGAGACATGCTTCAAGATGAGGACAGGCACACTGCCACCTGGGCTCTGGAGAAATGGATGCAAGACGTCCTCAAGATTGTCATATCAGATTCAGGATTCACGTTCCAGCAGAGTGAGGCCAACATCATCACCCATGCGCTCCTCTACGATCGAAAAACCACCACCAAGCTACTTCGGCTCTCGAAGCGCAACATCTCGCCACACGACTTCACCGACATTGTTGATCTTGCGCGGGAGACTCTCAAGACCTTCGATGCAGACCGTGTCATTGCCTGCATGCTGGCACTTGGGCAGTGGGCGGTCTCGCAGTACAGCGACACTCTCTATGACGTGCTCCGCTCGCGCCGGCTCGGCGAGAAGGGCGTCATGGGCGTCGTGCGAGTGCTTGTGGACAAGCTTACGCAGGAGCTCGACTGGAGGCACGAGCAAATCCGGTCTCCGGCATGGGAAGTCTGGCTCGACGACGCGTTGCGCTGCGCTATCCCTGCCTACGCACGCTTCGATGTCATGACAGAGAATCGAGACCTTCGAGACGACGTCCATCAGTAAAACCACAGGCGGTCTTTCCTGGCTTACAGAAGGCAGAAAAGGTATATAAGTCAGAGAAGTCGGAAAGCATGCTATGTCTTAGGGAAGTTATGTACCTTGCGTATGAAAGACGTTTGCGACTTTCGAGAGGCACATAAGACAGCCTAGAAGACGCTGTAAGACCGTCCGAAAGTTGCCATATAAGTAGCGATATCACACAAGTCACACATGGACGCGCATGAGTCGGTCGCGGTTGCGTCGAGACCATGACTGAATGCATACGGAATTACAAGACTCTACATCGACAGGGCATGACAGACACAACGAGGTAATCAGAAGGTAATGGCAGGCAGTTCTTCTCCATCGCTCTCCCACTGATCGGACTCCAGGTCGAACTCTTCGGTACCGCTGCTCGTTGCTGTGACCTCGTGAATGGCGTCCGGGATGTCCGCAGCATCCTTCGTCTTCACGAAGTCCATCGCGCCGCACCACAAGCGCTGCCAATCTTCCTGGGTAAGCTTGTCCACAGGTTTCTCCCATTTGGACGCGCGAGCTTCGGTCACGAGCATGGTTCTGCCGTCAGACAGCTCGCGCAAGACCTTTTTGTCGCCCCAGTTATCGGCGGAGTAGTGCGTGGACGAGGATTTGCGAGGCTTCACGCACTCGCCCGTCTTCCAGAACTGAAGGGCGCGATGTACCTGGAACGACGCCAAGGTCAGCTCATCAGATTCCATGCCGGATTGAGCTAACACGTACCGCCAGGATAGAGTGGATCAGCGCGCCGCGAGGGCTTCCCATTTCCCCACGTTCTGTCGTAAAGGCAGGGATGAGAACGGTGGACACATGGCGGGCATACGTTTCCAATACCAGCGGATGCTGGAAACGACCCTGAATGGTGCGTTTCTCGTTAAATCAGTAGTTCTCATGCGACCAATAACAGACTCGGACTCTGGCGACGTACCGAATGGCGCTTGCCATCATGCCAGGTGGCATAATAGAACGGTACGTTCTTGTCTTCGTCGCCAAGGAGGTACTGCACGAAGTCGGCTCTGACTTCCTTTGTGTTCAGGAATGGATCGCTCGTGAGTGCTTTCGTGACAGCTTGCTCAGCGGCGTTTCCGAGGGAGTTCCTCCAGCTGCACACGCGAGCGTGCACCTAACAGTATGTGTCAATATCTGCGAGTAAGCGGACAGAACGTACTCACGAGCTTCATCAGTGGGCAATCGGCTGTAATCTTGTAGCTGCTAGCCTCCACTTCACCCATCACATCTGCGAGAAGCGTTCGGACATCGTCAACAGACAGCGCCTGCCACGCGTTCTTGGTTCCTGCAAGCTCTTTCACAAGAGGGGTGAGAATTTCTCCGAACGCCTCGCTCAGTTCTGGTGTAAGCTGGCTGACTTTCGCGTGGTTGCGTGCCTTTTTAGGCTCTTTCAGGTTCGCTTTGATCTTCACCAGAAGCCCTGACTGTCAGAAGGAATACAGCAGGCCAAACATCAGCCGAGTAATGATGAGAGGTGCGTGCATACCTTTGCTGCCGCCTGAGATGCACGAGCTCTAAATCCCTTCTCATGTGCTCCCGCTGAAGTGGTATCTGTAGGTTCAATCAGTATCAAATCTGATAACTCGGCTGGCAAGCCCTCACGTTCGTAATCAAGCTGCTCCCGCTTGAAACCTTGATCTTCATCCTCGATACCTCCATATGCGTTCAACTGAATGGCTGTTTCATTGGGAGCTGATGACTTCTCAGGCTCGGGCTGACGGCTTGGGATACCAGCTGTGCCCTTTGTAGCGCGCCATTCACCGGAGAGGCCACCAACGGCCTTGACCCTTGCCTTTTTGGAAACTGAGGCCCTGGTCATGCCGGTCAGTATGGCGCGCACTTGACATCTGGCAGCTTGGAAGGTGCGTACGTATCTGATTTTGATGAAGCCTGCTTACGCTTTCCCACAGCCGTGGGAGCTCCTGCATGGCTGACCTTGTTCTTCAAGGCCTCAACGTCGGCACGACCCGCCTTTGTTGCTTTCTTCTTGCGAGCGGCCAGTGGAACGTGGTCGGCATCCTCCTCAACGACGTCAAGGAGGATATCGTCGTCCTCCGAGTCGTCCCCCTCTTCCTCATCTCCAGGCTGGTACTCCTCGCTTGACAGATCCGAACCCTCCATAAACACCTTATCTGAGCGGCGAATCATGTCTTCATTGAGTCGTGAGTCTGACTGATATTAGTGTCGGAACAGTAGAGTTCAACAGGCAACTCAATACTTGGATTATATGCGGGCTCAGGCATAGGGCTCCTGGACGGTGGGTGATTTCCTTCTTCAACTTCTGCAGCTTCCTGACGTGCTTTCTCCTGCTCTAATTCTGCGATTTTGGCGAGAACTGCTGCCTGCGCTGTAGCCTTCTCTCTCTTCTTCTTAGCAGCCGCTATCGTCTCAGCCTGGACCTCTTCATGAGAGCGACGAGGCTTGGCCATATCTGGTGCACCAGGGTGAGCATTCTGATTCGAAGCTCGTGTGGACATGCGCTGAGCATGGGTAGATGCTTGAGAGACCTTCCCGCGCGACATAATGAATGACATCCACGATGATTGTCTATAGGAGATGGGGGAGGGCGGGGCGGGCAGGGTGGAAGGTGTGTCGCGGCGCAATATTGACCGTGCAAAGTTTGAACGTGCTGACTCAGCTACAGGCAGATCGCATAGGAGATCTAGGTCGATCACCCTTCTTGAACGTCCTGCACAGTCTGCGCAATCCTTTACTCCCCATGTCCTGTTGTTTCTAGTCTTCCCCTCCATATATATCGTACCATGCCACGCACAAAGACGATTCGCCCACGCCTTGAGCCTTGTCCTGCCAAGGGGTGTTTCCGTACCTTCACCAATCGCTCAGGACTCTTCCGACACATTCAGTCTACCCACCAGACCCGCCGGCCTTCAGCGCACCCTTCCACAGTCCCTGTACAAGCTGGACCAGAGCCTTCAGCTGGTAGTTCTTGCGCCAGCGACTGCAGTTCAACCCTCCATGATGCAAACCACGCAGCATCTCCACCGCCAAATCCTGACATTCATGCGCGCCCCACTGACGAAGCGTACACCATATTCCACCCCTCTCTTAATGGTGAGTCACTCTGCATGTGATTCAACAGTTATTTATTCGTTCCTAGGCTTGCCTTGCGACATACATGGATCCTTCTCACCTGCAGGAGCCAAGCCAGACCCTCCGGCGCCACGAGAGCTCTCAGACTTTTCTCCGTTTAAGACACGCTCTCAGTTCGAGGTAGCAGACTTCCTCTATCGGCGAGACCAGATGTCGAACCGCAAGATCGATGATCTCATGCAGCTGTGGGCTGCCACACTTTCAGCCAGTGACAAGCCGCCGTTTGCCGACCACACTCACATGCATGACACCATCGACAATATTGAGGATGGTAACATTCCGTGGACCTCATTTACGTGCACTTACAATGGTGCAACCCCTGAGCACGGCGCACCACCTTGGATGACCAGCGAGTACGACGTGCACTTTCGCTGCCCTCGAGAGATGATCAGGAACATGCTGGGAAACCCGGACTTCGCCACTGACATGGATTTCGCACCAAAGCGAGTCTTCGGGAAAGGAAACAAGAGGGAGTACAAAGATCTTATGTCAGGGAATTGGGCCTGGGAACAAGCGGTGCGTCTTGCTTGCATGACATTGGTTGACGGCTAGGATTAACGCCATTGCTCATAGGACAAAATTGCTGAAGACGAGGCGACACATGGTGCTATGTTCTGCCCAGTTGTGCTCGGAAGTGACAAGACGACGGTTTCTGTCGCAACGGGGCAGAACGAATACTATCCCCTTTACATATCCCCTGGCGTCGTTCATAACAATGCCCGCCGTGCGCACCGTAATGCTGTCGGGCTTGTCGCATTCCTTGCCATACCAAAAAGTACGTCAAGGATTTGTTTTACCTGCTGAGACTCTAGCTAATACATGCATTCAAGCAGCAGATCGCCAATATCGAGGTGATGCCGTGTTTCGCAAGTTTCGGCGACAGCTATTCCATTCCTCTCTCGCCCACATCCTATCGTCTCTCCGACCTGCGATGACAGTTCCTGAAGTAGTCCGCTGTGGCGACGGGCACTACCGACGAGTTATATATGGCCTGGGGCCATATATCGCTGATTATCCAGAGCAGGCTCTGCTAGCGTGCATTGTGCAAGGCTGGTGTGCACGGTATGTATATCCACATTCTGGCTTTTGATCTCTTCTTATGCGCAGTTTGTAGGTGTACAGCATTGCCCAACGCGCTCGATTCAGGTGGTATCACACGGTCCCGCGAGCATACTGACCTTCTACTTGATGTGTTTGACCTTCGTACAATGTGGGACGACTATGGCGTGGTTGGGGATCTTGTGGTGAGTCTGCAAGGACCTTTCTTGCCAGCGAACATCGTTCTGAGTGGGTTTGAATCCCAGCCATTTACCGAGAGCTTCCCACGTGCCGACATCCACGAGCTTCTCTCTCCCGACATTCTTCACCAGATCATCAAGGGGACGTTCAAGGACCACCTCGTGACGTGGGTTGAGAAGTATCTCGAGGCGAAGCATGGGAAAGCACGCGCTGCGGTGATTATGGCAGATATTGACCGTCGGTACATTCTTTACTCATGCCATTCTAAGCCTTGAGCTCACGTCAACCTCTTAGTATCGCCTCGGCCCCCAGTTTCCCTGGCCTGCGACGCTTTCCAGAAGGCCGTGAGTTCAAGCAGTGGACCGGAGACGATTCAAAAGCGCTCATGAAGGTGCGAGTCCTACTGATTGTACGACACTGTCTGATACTGATGCTCGTTCCCAGGTCTACCTCGCGGCTATATCTGGCCATGTTCCCTCAGGCGTTGTGCGCACGTTCAGCGCATTCATGGAATTCTGCTATTTTGTGCGCCGCGACGTCATCACTGAAGATACTCTCACTGCCATCGACGAAGCACTTACACAGTTCCACAATGCCCGAACAGTCTTCGTAGAAGAAGGCGTCTGCCCTGACGGCATCTCCCTCCCTCGCCAGCACTCCCTCATTCACTACTGCCGGCTCATCCAACTCTTCGGTGCGCCTAACGGCCTCTGTTCATCAATAACCGAATCCAAGCACATCAAGGCGGTCAAAGAGCCCTATCGTCGGTCTAGCAAGCACCAGGCTCTCGGTCAAATGCTCCGGACGAACCAACGCCTTGATAAGCTCGCCGCTATCCGCTCCGAATTTGAGTCGCGCGGCATGCTTACCAGCCCTCTTCCTGGCCTTCTGGCCCGCCACCCATCCCATCCATCTGGCATCACCGTCTCCGATAACGCATCGGACGTTGCTGGTGTAGCCGATCGTGTGACGGTAGCCGAGGACGACGATGAGGAGGCAATTAATGGTCATGTGGATGCAGAGGTCAATTTAGCGAAAACACCGAGTACGCTTTCTCACCGATTACGCTCTTACCCCTTGACACTGACGTCTTGGTCAATTTCCAGGCCGCGGACTGCCCCGTAAACTGTCTGATCTTGCCGTCGCCATCGGTCACCCTCAGCTCCCAGAGCTCATCCGTCGCTTCCTCTATGACCAGCTATACCCCGATGCAGCGATTTCAGGTGCTGATGTGGACCTCGATCTCTGTCCGAGTGCACCGGATCGTGCTACGGTCTATCCATCTGCTGTCGCAACGTTTTTCGCTCCAAGTGACCATTCCGGCACCTCTGGGATGAAGCGCGAGCGGATACGCTCGGTTTCGTCATGGCGTGGCGGTGCGACACGACGTGATTGTGTATTCCTCAATGCAGACGACACACTCCCCGGGTTCCGAGGCTTGCACGTAGCACGGGTGATGTCGTTATTCTCATTTCGCTACGGCAAGCATGTCACTTTCTCCTGCGCATTAGTTACCTGGTTTTCTCCTCTCAGAGACGGACCGTGTTCGGACACTGGCATGTGGATGGTGACGCCTGATCTCGATAGGCTTGGAAACCGCATCATGTCTGTGATTAGCCTCGAAACTGTACTGCGGGCCGCACACTTGCTCGGTGCCGCTGGTGAGGACTTTATTCCACATGACTTGCTGCATACTGATACCCTTGATGCCTTCACTGTATTCTATGTTAATAAGTACGCTGACCATCATGCACACGAGATCGTGTTCTAATATATCTGCTGCTTTGATGAATCCCTCAGCCTGACGAGCTTCAGCTGGTTGGCAGTGCGTGACGCCGAGCACAATCGGCGACTTCGAGACCGGGACGCGCTAAAACCTAACCCTAGGGTCGAACTGCGCCAGACAACCCAGGCTGTCCGAGATGGCCTACCACCAACATATCCAGTCATATCATAACACAGATATCGGCATCAATTATAAGCGTGGTAGAAGACGCTACAAAAGACCTCTCGAAAGGTATGGAAAGCCTACAGGAAATGTTAGAAGGACCTCTGACAGAAGTGAAAAGACATTCCGCATAAGACACAATGACACAAAAGAGCGAAAAGGTGACCTGCGATTTTACTGATGTCAACGCCATTGCGGGGGTCGTCTGGAGGCTGTGCGTAGAGGGTCCGGAGAGTATGGCAGCGGTATTTCGCTACCTTCCCGATCACAATAGCACGTCCGATGAGACACAGTGCCCATGCCTATTTGCTGCTGCAATTGGGCACGACTGTATCACCTCTGGCGGTAAGTACAGATATAATCTGGTGTTTGTCAAAGCACTGACACTGGTGGCAGAACGTTCGAAAATCATGCAAAACTTCGAATCGTTGGTGAAGCGCGTAATGGACCTCTCTCCCGATAGCAAGATGAGAAATACGCTAATTGACCTTGCTGGCTGTCTGCGCAATCACAAGGTTTCATACGCTAGTGAAAGCTCACGCTGGCGCGATTTTTACTCGCTCCTGCTCCAAAGTAACCACGAGCGGGATGAAACAGGCCTCACTGCAGTCGCATCTTCACTCGTCCTGGACGATCATACACGCGCTTCTGAGCAGGCGCATTCGACGGACACACAAGACGGGGTTACAGGCCCATTCACACCTACTCCTATGCTTCAGCCTTCGGCACCCTCCCGATCGGTTTGCAGTTCTCCCGAGCAGATAGCATCTGGGAAGTAGTTGTTTCCTATAGCGCCCTACGGAGGGCGCTGTAGGGCTCATAGGGACCAGAGGTACTACCCCCTTTATGTAGACCGCGCGGATCCTACGTAGGGCGCTGTAGGGTAGCCCTACAGGCCCTATTGCCCTCGGGACCCTATTGCGCCTCGGGACCCTATGAAGCCTACAGCACCCTACAGGTTTCAACCTGCGCCGACGCGGCATCACGCCCAATGCGTCGGGTGGCATTGCGTTGCCTCACGGCGGGCCCACGGCGGCTCCGCGAGGGCATATTCTTCGCGCTAGGGAACATACGATGTAGAACTACTAGTAGCAGTGTATTATAATATATCACACTCGGGCTACCCTGTGTTATTACACAACCACGGACTCAGCGACCTCTTCACCATCGAAGTTCCAATTTCTCAAGCCTTGTGAGCTTGTGCCACCTGTATTGGACTCGGCCTCTTGTTGAGCGCAGTAAGATCTAGATTTTACTATGAATTTTGCGCGAAAACTTAGTGCGGCAGGCATGTACTTTGATGGCTTTCTCATGGTGAGAAGCCGAGAGTAACCGCCTTGCGTCGGATAGCGTCGGCGACACATGTGTTGGACTATGTCTGTCAGTCAGCAAGTAACAGCTGAAGTTTGGATACTCACCGAGGCCAGCAGCGCCCATTCCACCATTTGAATAGATAGTCCTGGCTAGAGACACCCGAGGTCAGTACACTGCAGATCAAAGATAGTACTGGGGACGCACCATCTCAAGGTTTGCACGATGTGCTATGAGCCGCATGCATAAATCCCAAGGGCTGCGCGGCTGTCCGAGACGTCGAATGTGGTCACCCGAGGCCAGCGCGCGGGCCATAATGGAGCGTCGTTGTTATCCGGCGAGCCGCAGTACACGTCGATGGCGGCAGTCGGGCTCTGAGGAAGGGGCGCCTGGGAACCTTCTGGGGCAAGGACCGCGAGGGTGAGAGTGAACAGCATTGGGTCTTCGGAGGGCCCGCTTGGAGTGGGTGAGAGCTAGGTGCAATGCAGCGTGTAAGGGTCAAACAAAGGCAGAAAGACTAGAAGACTTACATCGATGGCTCTGATCTCGAGTACGCATTGCAAGTCCTTCCGCGTCGCGGCTCTGCTCGATGAGCCCGTTGGTCCGTGCTTTGACGCAGCGAGGCGGCGCTGGACCCATTCGTCCGTCTTCGATTGCGGCCGTTTTGGCTGAGTCGGCGCGGTCCGCTGGCTCTTGCGTCTTGGAACCTCACGGAGGAAAAGGAGGCGAGGTGGCGGGGTTTTGAACCGGTAGGTGCGGCCGGTGACCAGGGGGCTCTCGAAGACGGGCATGGGAGCAGTGTGTGCGAAGTTCAAGTTCTGAGTTGATGAGAAGGAGGGGGATGGCGGCCTGCATTAAGCAACGCAGGCCGCCGTAGCGTTGTTGAGGCCGATGGAGGGGCGAGCGAACCTATGTAGGGCTCGGTAGGACGCGCGTGCCTATATAGGGCAGGGGCGTCCTATCGAGCGCTACAGCGCACACGGGAAGCCTCTGGCGGCCGCGGCAGTCCTACATACTCCTACATAGGGCGTCCCTGCCCTACAAAGGCCTACATAGCTGGGGCATGCCCTACGGAGAAAAAGCGCACTTCCAGATGAGCACCCGGAAACTCCAGAGATTCTGAAGGGACTGCTGTTGACTTATCGACAACGGGGTTGAATCTACCGGCGCACGCAAATACCTTTAACGAAGGCACTTTTTGGCGTGCAGGGTATGGCCCGCCTATCTCCGGAAGCAGCGAGATGTCCTCCAACGAACGTGGATTCGGAGAGAAGGCCCGCGCAACACCGACCCAGTCAACCCCGACGAAGCAACCGCGCGGCCGGGCGCGCTTTCGGTCGCCGCTGCGCCAGCCTCTTCCTCTCCTATGGCCGCGTAGAGGGCGTTCGCTAGATTCCTTGCGTCCAAAGGTACCCTTCTAAGGTCTTTAAGCGGAGTTGTTGAAGAATTCGTACGTACACTTGCGCTTGTATAAATTCAGAATGTACTTCGGTGGCTAGCTTTTTTTCTCGTTGATGTCAACTGTGGCTTGTTCTAGCTGCTGCAGACACAGCCGTACATGATCAGGTTCAACGCTGGCCTACTCGTCAAGGCGCGCGCATGCAGGGCCGCACATCCCATGAACGGCGCACCCTTCGTGAGGGTGTACACCTCAGCGATTCAGCGCATGAAAACATGGTCAGAATCACGAATACATATTGGAAAAGGAACACGATGTTAGCTGAGTTCAATCGGCAAACCCTGCAACCCCGGAAAAGAGGACACTGTACGCTGCACGCTTGGCCTTGGACAGGGCCATGCGCTCTTTATCGCGTAGAAAGTTCCTCTTCTGGATGACCTCCATCGTCTGGAAGTAGTCATGCACCACATTGACCGCGTTGATGAGGTCCATATAGTCCGCGGGCCGTGCGTCCGCTTGAAGGACGTGGGGGTGTAGCGTATGATAGTCTTTCCGTCACTAATGCAAGCGGATTCTACGGAACACTTGTATGAGACGGGCTGCAGGGGGGTAATCTCAGTGTCGTGGTCGCTGGGTCGGAAGTGCTGTGGGGTTTCCCAGATGCCGGGGGCAGACTGTCGTCCCATTGCTCGATGCAGGCTGGGGGCACAGCGGAAGGCTCAATCTGTGTCGGGGGCGTAACGCAGGGTGCCGTCCAATGCGACATATGTGTCTCGGAGAGGGACTCTTCCAGCTTTCGCAGAGCCCTGAGGTCGCCCTGCGCACAGCTCCAGTGTCCGTAGTAGTTACGGGGCTCGACATGAGCCCATTTGTCGACGATATACTGCAGCGCTGCGTTCACGTCGTACTTGCCCCACTTCACGACGAAGTCCTCCCACGAGATGACGTCGCGGTAGAGCCGTGCCGATAATGCCGCTGCCTGTTCAACCAGTGTAAGAGTGTAATACTCGAACGTAGTTAAGGTGAGGCTATGCGGGAACTGGAAGCTGGTCATGTAATTGCACATGAAATTGACAGAGTTGATCAGCCGCCACACGTTGAAATTTAGGCAATCTTCCTCATTCTGAACGAGTATAGGTCGGTACGAGATCTTTTCTGCCTCGCAGATCACAGTGTAGGAGATGGCAAGCCGTCGAGATTTGTTTGCGCTCTTGCAGATGGCGTCAATATCATCTTGACTAGGAAGAATCCATTCAGTCCTCGGATCGTCGTCGCGGTAGTTTGGATCCTGTTCACGAGCCTGTGCAGCCATGCGCATGCGGGCCATGTGTTCCTGACGAAGTGGAACCGACATCGGCGGTGCAAAGTCAGGAAGTGTCGGATGCCAGTGATGCTGGGTCTTGCAGCTTATAGCAAGTCGGCACAAGTTCCTTAGGACCTTGATCTCGGCGGGAGTGAGTTTAACAACGTCCAGAAAATGCGGCTGCCCAAGTGCGAGGTAGAAGTTATTACAATGAAAGGAGATTCGAGTCTGAGTGGAGCAAGGCCACCTGCTGTCGAACTCTTCTCTGGACATCGGGAAATAGTTCATGGGCGCGAGTTTGGCGAACATTGTTGCTGAATATGCGAGTTTCTCTCGGGGTAGTCTGGATGGAGGGCGACTAGTGAAGGTGAGCGTGTAGGACTGCGGTAAAGGTCAGAGCCTCATATAGTACCAGAATCCCTCAAGATTCGTGGCTTGTAGTACAGGGCCACTAGACAGTTGGGCATGATGATGCTCTTTGTCTTGGCGAAGAATGCGCCGAGGGACTATGTGGCCTGCGTTGCGCCACGGCATATCTGTTGATGTGATCGCTCTCGACAATGCAACAAAAGCGCATTGACCTGTGGCTCTACCAAGCGCAACGTATCTGGTGTAATGTTCATCAGTATACCTCGCAATAGGTGATCGATGTTCCATGTCCTCGTCCACTTGGTACTCGCTGGAGGGCCCGCCACCGCCGCACGGTCGTCGACTGAACACCCAGGAACCATGACCAAACTGATCCTGCAGAGCAACGAAAGGCTTCCTCTTTCCTGGGCTCTCCGTGATTATTCGTAGATGGAACACAACGTTTCACACTCTCGAAGACGCAAGTACCTGAAAATACCACTGATTAACGTTTACAATCGTAGGATAGAAGTAGAAGGCAGACGCACCTTCATATCCAGGAAAGATGTTAAATCTTGCACACGCTCGCACGTCCAGTCTCCGGAAATCCAGCAGCGATGCTTCTGACGCTGCGGCACTTGTATTATGGTACCAATACAAACCAACTAGAAAGGGGGGTATGTAAATATGTGCGAGAACGAAGGGAGCGGCGAGTGGGTGTGTGGGTGTGTAGTGCAGGCGGTACGGGGTGTCGCGAAGGAGGCGTCGATAGCACAAAAGAGAACAGAGGACCAGAGCGGCGACGTGGAAACAGATGCAATAATAATGCAGGCGATGTGTCGTCCATAAAAACATTCTATCCTGGAACTTGGGGGCATAGACGAGCATGACTATGTGCGAAAAGCGAGGGCCTTTCTCACGTCTTCGCTTGCGTTCCGTGCCTTCTGTATGCTGGATCGTACACCAGCGTGCACGGTGGGTGCCGCGCTGGCCGTGCGCGTGGGCGCGCGCGAGCTGAGGGTACCCGCGCTCCTGCTGGTCGCAACTGCATGTCCGTTCACAGCCTGGGCAGCGTTGACGACGGCGACGGCGCGCAGCGTATTGGCACCGCTCTTGCGCGTAGTCGCCGTGCGCGTGCGCGGTGGTGCCGAAGCCACTGGTGCATCACGTGCGGAGTGCTGTTGCAACGAACGCACAGGCGCAGACGCCGTCCGCGATATCCGGTCGCGGTCGATCTTCTTGAGGAACGGACTTGGCAGGTTCTCTTCGTCCGACATGTCGTACTCTGGTGGGTCGCGTGTTGGCACGAAGCCAGCGAGAGGGGCACCGTCAGCCGCCGGGCGTGTCCGTGTCCGCACCCGCGCAGTGACAGTAGAAGAGGATGAGCCTGTTGATGTTGCCGATGACGAGCTCGCGCGGGAGGGCGACCGCGATGACGATGAAGGGATGACTGGCGCTGATGTTGACTCTACGATCGTAGGTCGTGAGCTGGAAGCGCGGATCGACGGTCTGCGAAGCCTGGTCGGTCGGACGGGGGGCTGGACGGCTTGCTTGGGTGTAGAGTCGACGTCCTCTTCCTGCTCTTCCTCCTCGGGCTCGCTCTCCTGCATCGGCGGACGCTTCTGTCCGCGAAGCGTCGCTGTGAGGCTCTGTGGCATGTGGGTGTCGGTTTCGTACCCCTCACCCTCTGATTCGTCCGCATCGCTTTCGAAGTCGAAGATCTGCGCGAAGTTGAGCGAGACCTTCGGCGTCTCCATGAACAGCTTCGCGAACTCTGCGGGGCTCGGTGTCGCGAGCTGCTGCCCCGTTGAGGTGAGCACGACGCCTTTCATGGCGCTCGGTGGGCAGAAGTCCGCCGTGTTGGTGCGAATCGGCGTCTCGAAGACAGGGGGTTTGCTCTTGAGAGGCGTCTTTTGTGCATTCTCCTCATCCCAAAGTGGTTGGCGCATGAGGTTCTTGACATTCTCGAGTGGCGTCTTGCCCTCACGGCGGCTGGAGGCAAGCTCCTTCTCAGCCTGTTCACAGCGGCGTTCCATCTCGACGCGCATCGCCGCGATGCGGTCCTCCTCCTGTTGGAGCTCCGTTTCCCGCGTGCTGATCCATGCCATTCGTTCATCAACGGCACGCTGCATCGACTCTCGTGTGTCGCGCTCCCAGTCCGCCCACATCTTCGCGATGTCTTCTTCTCGTCGCCGAACGGCCTCCATGATCTCTTCCTCACGCCGAGCCATGCGCGCTGCAACTTCTGCTTCCTGCTTAAGGACCATGGCCCGTAGCTCCTCTTCACGCTTCAGCAAGGCCTCGCGGACTTTCGCCTGGTGCGTCTCTTCGGCAGTCGCCAGCAGCGCACGCAAGCCTGCGATCTCAGTGTCTTTCGCGGCGAGCAACGATGTCAGGCTGCTTTCCTTGTCAGCTAACGCTGCTTCCCGTGCGGCGACCTCTCGTTCGCGAGCGACGACAGTGGTCTTGTGCAGCTTCACCTGGTTAAGCCTGCAATCCAGTTAGCCTCAATATGACCGGTAGGGCTCCGCCACTTACATCTTCTGCGTCTCTGCAACTTTGAACGCGAGGTCCAGCCTCTCGTGTTGCAGGAGCTGTGCGGCACTAGGCCGCATAGCAGGGTTGAGATTCAGCATGGCTTTGATAACGCTCGAAAGCGCCGGACTGTAACCCTTGGGCAGAGGCGGGATACGGCCGTTCCGGATGAGTATGCTCAGCTCGGCGTGGGTTTTTGCCTCTGCGAACGGCGGCTTGAGCGCACAGAGCTCGAAGATGAGGCAGCCAAGCGACCAGATGTCGGACTTGGAGTCGTAAGCCTTCTCTTGCATGAGCTCCGGGGACATGTAATACGGCGTTCCAACATATGTCTGTGCGAAACTCGCCGTCGAGAGGGCTTTGGACAGACCAAAGTCACCGAGCTTGACGCAGTTGTTCTCATCCAGGAATACTGCGCATATGCGTCAGAAGCGGTATTTTACGCATATATGTAGGTAACATACCATTGTCAGGCTTCAGATCTCGATGCAAAATCTGTGGACGCTTCTCCCTCTCCTCGGAACTACCTCCTCCACTCAGACGTCCCTGCCCCTGGCCGCTCGGGTGGTGACAATAGTTCAAGGCGAGACATAACTGCATGAAGTAGTTCCAAATTGTGTCCTCCGGGATGGGACGTTGGTGTCGCTGTGCTTGCTTGATGATGCTGGAGAGGTCGCCGCCGCCGCAGTATTCCATGAGGATGTAGAGGATGCCAGCCTCGCGGTCGACATAGCGGTCGTGGTATCGGACAATGTTTTCATGATGCAAGTCTTTGAGGATGTTTCTGAGCAGCAAGAATAAGCTCTGGGTGCGTCCGACCACCGGCAGCGGACGTACACTTCGGCCACAATTTGCTTCCTGTCCCGCTCAGACATGCGCTCAAAGTTCAACTCTTTCCTCGCAAGTACCTACACATCCAGACTTTTAAGAAACCAGGGAAAATTGTTGCAACTACGGAGGATGCTCACCACGCCGTCAGCCTTTCGCCTGACTTTGCGGATGATACCGAAGGAACCATTCCCGATGATGTCGAGGGGCTCATAAAGCGAGAGAGGGGAAGACATGTCCGACACGGGTTATGTCAGGGGGTGCCACAGTCGACCTTGCCTTCGTCGCCGCCGTGTTCGCAGTTGTCGCAGGGAGGTAAGGGAGCACGCGGGCGTCGTCGTAGACGTTGAAGACGAACTTTGACGCTCAGTCCTCGCGTCTCTGAGACGTTGTCACGTGGGCGCGGCTGGCACGCCACGAGGGACCTCGGGTTAGGAGCTAATCGTAGGCCTCCGCTTCCCTGGGACACGACTCACTACGATTGTCCGAGAATCGTTGGCCACCTCGCAGCATGCAGCCGCAAGCTAGGACCTTGAAGCATGCGTCTGGCCCAAGCATCCTAGCCGAGTGGCGTAGGCGGTCCTTCAGTCGAATATAAGACGTGGCAAGTCACGCCACCTTCACACCTTCAACGCTATGGGCGAGTACTGCTACGACGACTACACCTCGATACGTTGGTATGAGGCGAGATGGGGAAAGTACAAGCATAGTTTCGTCCGCAACGCCTTCCACATGCTACGCCGCACACTGCGCCGCCTCGACATAATCGACGATTCATTCGCGTTCAAGTGCACGCCTGGGGAATATCAAGTCTTGCGAACCCTAGAGATGAACTTTGCTCATCCAGCCTTTACGGCTGGCCGCCGCAGACCCAACGTCATCCCGGATCGTCTCGCGTATCCCGCCGACCTCGACAAATTCGAAGAGCGGTTCCTCATTACCAACGACGTGCGCCACGCAGCTATTGAACAAGGAAGGCCGTGCGGTACAGCAAGCTATTCCACACCCGCAATGCGTATAGGATATGCTACACGGCCAGTCTGTCTCCGACAGATTGGCCTGCGGACGAACTCGACGCGATCAACGCGGTAATCCACTGTACCCGGACCAACGAGTTCGCTACACAGTATGGAGAACTCAGTGCGTTCGAGGCGGCAACGTTGGCACTTATCAAGTATGTGTTGGTTCAATGGTTGAGGAGGAAGCAACTTGGGCCCCAAGAACGTCGTCCAACATAGTCTAGCCGGAGGGCGCCCCTGGGTCGACGACTACTTTACCACTTTGGCATCACCATTGTATCCTTAGAAACAGTCTGTTATACTGGTTCAATATACCTTTTCGGGTCTCAAGCAGGTGAAGACTAGACGGTCCACATTGCATAGATGTCGGGGCCAACAGCAGAGTATGTGCATTGCAAGAGTATATGGAGCACAACAACCACAGCATGAGTTTCATGAAGGGTCGTAAGACATCACGAAGCGAAAGTACAACAAGATAATGTAGCGACCAACGAAGATGCGAGCAAGAGTTCATGAATGGATACACACACGTAATGTAAGAATAAAAAGCGAATAAGTAGGGGAGCAAGATGCGGGTGCTTGATGGTAGTCCATCGCGGAGTGAGTCCCAAGAGAAATGCCTAGCCGACCAGCTTGAACCGCACGATCGTCCGCAGGCCGGGAAAGTACTTGTGCGAGCGGTCCCAGAGAACTGAGACGCGCAGCTCGCCCTGCATGCGCTTCGCAATGACGTCGAACACGAAGTTCTCCTGGCTCTCGTGGGCGGGGTCCGACTTGGCCACGCCTGCCGGCGCCGGCTTCGGGGCAACCGGCAGCGGCACGAGCAGCTCGTGCAAGCAGGTGTACTGCCCTACGATCGTGCCATCGGGCTGGATCTCATAGCCGGCGAGGTCGAACGCGATGCCGAGCATGCGACCGATGTCCGTCTGGACCTCCTGGATGCGCGAGCCGACCTCGCCGCCGGCGGGGTCCGCGATGACGGAGAACTCGCCGTCAAACGCGAAGAACGTGGGCTGTACGTCGTCGAGCGCAGCGGGGGCCGCGGCCGGGGCGAGCTGCTGCAGCTTGAAGCGCAGGTAGGCCGTCGTCGCCTGCTCGAAGCCGAGCAGCCGCGTGCGGAGGGCGTCGAGCATCGCAGGCAGCGTCTGGTACAGCGGGAAACGCACGGCGTCGTCGGGCACAATCTACGTACGCCCCAATCAGCACAAAGTCGCGATAAAGCAAACCGGGATGCGATGCGTACCACACTGATCGCCGTCCGCACGCGTTTCCGCGCATCCACGCTCGCCACGGTCGTGCCCTTGAACGTGAGCCGGAGCTTCTTGAACGCGACACGGTCCTTGCGGCGCTCGAGGCGCCCGAGCAGCTCCGCGTCCTCGCCATCCTCGTCCGACGCGAGACCGACCTCGCCGTAGCGCCGCTTGCGGCTCTGGCGGCGCGTGCGCGTGCGACAGTCCTCGCAAAGCTTCCAGCGGTAGCGGTCCTCGGGCGGGAGGAGCGCCTTGCACGTGCGGATCGCGCACGGGCGCGCGCCGTCAGTGGCCGCGGTTGTCGCGCTGTCGTGCACGAAGACGCGGTGCTGTCGCTCGCGCGACTGCTGCCGGAAGCGCAGCCGGCAAGTGTGACACATCTTCCACTTCGACCAGGGCACGAGCAGATTGTGACACTTGCTCCGTACACATACAAAGCCCTTGGGACCTGGTAGGCACGACCCCTGCGGTCCCTTGTCCCGTCCGCGACTGGTTTCGCCGGGCTTCGCTTCTGAGTCTGAGTCGTCCGACGACTCGAGAGGTGTCAGCTCAGATAGGTCGCTGTCCCACAGGTTCTCGTCAGGGTTATCTTTGCGAGTGTAGCGCGGTGCGTGGGAAGCTGTAGGAGACGGTGAAGAGGAAGATGAGGCGACAGGTAACTTTGGAGATGACGACGATGACGATGGTGAAGGAAGGCAAGACTTCTGGCTAATCGTTGCCGATGTGACATGCGGGGATGACGGGCTCGAAGAAGTTTGTATCGGGGCATCTGGAGACCCTTGACGCGACGAAGGCGGCGGGGTCGGTAATGAAGATCGTCCCGAGTCTTTCAGGCGATGAACCTTGCCCTCTCCTTTGCCCATGGCAGGCAAAATTGAGGGCTCACTCACCCGGCGATGTCTATCTCCTGCAATCTCACTCATGCCCTGCACTAGTGAGACGTTGGGGTCAGACTGGCGCCTGCCAGTGCCCTGGGTATCAACGGCGGGATTCCACGTAAGGGGCTCGGAGGGCGAGAGCGTTTTGGGCTCTTTACTTCTCAAGCAGTCGGCACAGAAGATCCATGGATGGCTGGGTTCAAGTGTAGCAGTGCAACCGCGGCGCCGGCATGGCCGCATCATGGTGGTAATGGACGGAGAGATGGCTGCCGTTTGTGGATTTCCGGCTTCACCAGAGGTTACAGGAGATAGGTCAGGTTTCGCCACGTTGTTCAGGGATGTTCTGGACGGGAGGCGGAGTGTCAGCCGTGGACGACCATGAGGAGGCTCCGGTGAGAGATCTGGAGCAGCGGGAGAGTCGGCGTTAGAGGATGTAGAGACCAAGGCTGGTGAGGAATTAGCAGAGTGATTCTGGAGCGGTCGGGTGGTCAACAGCAACGAAAGAGGTTCGGGTTTCGCTCTATTTTTCACATATCGTCGTAGAGAAAGCGGGATTTCTTCCGGCGAAGATGGTGTGGGCGTGGAGAATGAGGGTCCGCTGCAAGTTGATGAGACGGCATCCTGTGATATCAAGGGCGAGGGTGGAACGATGTATTCTCCTCTATCGTTGAAATGCGGCGTCTTGCTGAGTGTCTCTATCGCCTGCTCCGTCTGTTCCCAGCGCAGGAGTAGAGCCGATAAAAAGCTGCGCGCGACAGGTGGAGGAGGCGTGATGCCCGATGACGGCTTCAGCTCCTCCGCAGTGTACATCTTTGCCGTCGCTTTACGCTTCAGCGGTCTAGCGAAGCAATACTGACCAGGCTCCCCAGCTAAGGCCTGCAATTTTGTGCTGGTCTGAGCTTCCGTCCGGTGTGTCGTGATCTCCACAGGCGACTTCTTGTTGTTGGACGTCGCTTTCTGCAGCTTTGGCAGCCGGATCCTCAAAGGCTGGTCGGTCTGACCAGTCTTAGGCGCAGCAGGAGCTTGCACCTCGAGGAGGCGGGCATTTGGCTGACCATCTGGATGGCTGACGGCGTGCGGTCGGCTAGAAGGGGTACGGGCGGGTTGGTTTGGTTTCGAAGCGGGCAGACGTGCTGAAGACTTCACCGAGCCGGACATGGCGTTCGCAGACAGCATCTTGGCCTCACAAATGGTGCATATGATGAACTGGACAGGGCGCACGATGGGTGGGAGGACGACGGCTCTGGCGCAGATGGCGCATGTCGGTTTCTGAACTCTATTAGTGCGTCAAGTGAAACGACTTTCAAGTTTGTGAACGCACCATCACACCATTCGTACGTCCGTTTAGCATCTGCTTCAACGTCTCGCGCTCCGCCTGGCTATGTCTCTTCTGCTCGCAAACGACGCAGAGTCCAGACGACTGCGTCGGTTCGACCGTCCATTCGCATCCCGGCGTGGGGCAGGTAGGTTCGGTCGTCCCAAACTTGTTCATTTCCACGCCGTTGTCGCGTGTCGAGCCATTCATCTGCCTTCCCGGCTCCGGCTCCGGCGTCGACGCGATGCTAGTGAGGCTGCTAGGGGTCGAAAGCGCGTCCTCGGCAGGAAGAGGCTGCCATGCGCTCATCGTCGTCTTCGTCTACGGCGTGAAGAACGTCGGCGAGGGCAGAAGACCGCGCGTTTTGTCGCTGGCGGCGGGCAGGCTGGCAACGAGGACGTCGCGTTCGGGCAGGAGAAAAATGTGAAGAAAAAAATCGGGTTTATTCATCGTGACAAATTTAGGAGATACGTAACGAGCGTCACATTCCGCTGTCGCGTGGTGGAGACAACATTTTTGATGCGCTTTGCCCTCTTTGGTGCCAACGACGAAGCCAGAGCCGTCGAGAGCGATGTTTGGCGTGTCGGCGCTGTCGCCAACGGTGGTAGATGATGGTGGTCAAAGCAGAAGTAGCGTCACGCTCCGTGACTACTCCATTGCAAGTGGGCGTGACCCCGCCCCGTAGTGGTGAGTGCTCCTCCTTGTTTTTTTCACAAACTTCGAGCTCAAGCGTGTTTCCCAGCAAACAAGATAATATTGTCTACTCGTCTACACACGTTAGCTGGAGGGCGAATAGTAACAGTTTCCAGATATTTAAAGCGGATTGAAGGCCTAGGTCCAACATCGTTCGAATCGGGCCCGACGCTGCTTTTCCGCCCTTCCGCTCGTCCATATTCCCCCTTAACCGCGATGCCAGCCCGAACTGTGATCCCTTTTGGATATGTACCGCCCTCCCTAACCAGGCGTGCTTGGGCCGCAAGCGGGCCCGTTATTGCAATCGGGCCCGACGCTTGCCTCGACCACGGCCCCGAAGCATGCTTGCCGACAACTGAAACGTCGGGACAAGGAATCTTGAGCGGAATATCCTTCTCGGTACATGTCTGAGAAGGTATATATTACTCTTAGGTTCGTGAAGCTCTCCCAGAAGCAACTTAACTCTGAACCTCAACCATCTCTTCGAAGCAGGACTTCAATTCGTACCACCGCATCCCTGCCTAAGACCATGACTTCTCGGCCGACCACATTTTTCAGTCGCTCTACGTCGCTGCCGTGGCCCTGCAGAGTGTCTCCGCGGCGTCCCATGGGTCCTACCCGCGCAGACTCAGAGCCAACAGCCATACGTCGCACAGCGTTCATGCGCGGCACAAAGTACGGCGACCTCCGCCGTAACACACTCCGTGAGTCCACTCCTTTCCACGCCTCCACTCCGCTGACAACATTCGCAGCGAACAGCGGTCAGCCCGAGACGCGGCGCGCCCCGCCCATGCCCCCGGTCGCGCTGCGTATGCACACCCTCATCACCCTCCTGCGCACTCTCGCCGAGCGTGGCGCCGACTTCAACCGCCTCGAGGCGGCGGGCCTTGTGCTCTCGTACTCGCTCGCAGTGCCGGTGACGATCGTGCGCCGCCCCTCGGAGCTCACCTGCTACGTAGGCGAACGCGGAGGACTCCGCCGCTCCGTGCGCTTCCAACGCATCCGCGCGTCCACAAGCATGCGCAGCCGCAGCACTGAGGTGGACTATGTCATGCCTGCCGTCCGTGCGGGCGTCTTTACGGGCATCCTCGCGACAGCCCTCGCTGCGTCACTGCTGGAAATACCGCTCGCCATGGTGGCCATGGTGGCGCTCGGGTGTGGCCACGGGTGGGTGCTCAAGCGCGCTGGCCGAGTAATCTCGGAACGAGTCCTTGCGTGCGTACTGCGTCTTCTCTTCTTTCACGCGCCATGTTTTCTGAAATATCGTTGTAGGACGAGCGTATCGACCTTCTTGAGCTGGCTCGTCCATACGTCGCTGACGTCTACTGCGCTGGCGAGCGTTGTCGCGGGCTACATCCTCTGTACGTCCGTTTTACAGCCGCCGTTTCTCATGTCTGACCCGCCTCTCATAGTCTGCTATGCCCCTACCTCTAACCGCGCGGGTGCACGTGCCGCTGATGAGCAGCCACAGGCCTGGCTCATCGCGCTCTTCGCCGCGACGTACGCCGTTACCGTCGTCGGCGTCGTGCCAGCACACCTCGATTTCTTCCTGCTCGCGAACGTCTGGAGGCTCGCTGGTATGGCAGTGCCAATATCTGCGTAGGCCGCAATATGGAATGGGTTGTGGACGCTATCTGCTGTGCGCAGAGTCTCTCTGTATTTTACCGGACAGTTTTAGGTTTTAGGACGTTCAATATAGAGTCTTCTCGTCCGTGGGGCAATGGGCGTGCTATCTACGAAGGCCCTGCCGGCAAGGTGCGTGTTGATGTTCGCCAGTCTTTGTCATTTCTTAGGGAACCAGTGGAATGGTGGCGTCAGTTTCTCCAGTCAATAGCTGTCGGGCACACAGCCCGTCACGTACTCTATTGTTGAGTGCCGGATGTGGGACGACCAGCGATGATGGCGGCGGTGCTTGTCGAACACGTACATGTGGAGGTCTTACGTACGGAGACATCTCCTTCGGCGAGATATTCGGAGAAACGATAATGCAGCCTGCGCAAGACGTCAAAGCGGTACGCACGATAATGCTAAGGTTAGCGGGTGCTGATCGTCATCATACCAGGAACTTAGATGATCTATGTGACGCCGGCGTTTAGTTGTGGCCACAAGAATGTGTGCCTTTGTGGCATTTTTGTCGGAGGTTCAGCAGTGGCACTACTAGCAATCGTGAAAAGAGCTGGTGACCCTCTCGATCCACGAGGCTTGGACGATGAATCTCATAAGCTCTGACATCCACTGTAGTTCTCTATTCTCGACCTTCATTGTATCCCTTTGCATCCCACGAGAAATACTCGAACATCCAGCAACAATGTCCGTCGATGCACATGAGCTCGAGCCCATGAGATACACCCCTATGTCCTTGGATGAGTTTGCGAGAAGATGGCCCTTCATCCCCACACTTCGCTTCCTCAATCTTCGAGTCATCTTCCATCGCCACAATCTTCTCAAACAGCTCGGGGAGAAGCGTTTCCTTGGAGTTGTCAGCCTCGCACCCTTAGAGAAAAAAGCCATTCAGATCTTGTGCGATTTTGCCACTGCGGAAGTCTGGATTGAGGGGGCAAGCTTCCAGAGCCGTCGACCTATTCTCCCGGACTCGTCGCAGTGGCCGACTTCGAATTTAAACCCATTTCCCAAGTGGCACCACGAGCATATGCAAAAGGGGGAGAAAGCTCGTGAACAGGACCCCAGCTATCGCGACGAGGACCCCAGCTATCGCGACGATGACCCCAGGACCGAATGGGAACTTCCCACCAGCGAAACCTAAACTCATCTACGACGGAGCAGAGCATCAAAACAAGTGGGAGCGAATCAACTCGGTCAACTTCATGTGCGCCTACTTGACCAGCTTCGCGTTTCACGGAAGCTCGACACTGCGGCGATTCGAATACCACGACCTCCGTCTACTCGAGCACGCGGCGGCCTTGTCCGCCAGGCTCAACTGGGACGTCATATCGTGGAACGAGTTCGTTGAGAAATGGGGCAACTACGACGTTCAAGCAGCGCTGCAGCGCATCTTTGACGAATGGGTCGACAATATCCATAAACCTTCCTACGATGGTTGGGATCGTAACTCGCAAGACATCGCCCCTCTGGAGAAACTCCGAGCATACCTGGCCGGGTCACCGGCTGCGTGCGGATGGAGATCGCCTGGCATCACGCCTCCGACTCTGCTTGCGCCCGCAGGTGTACCCAATAGCTGCGTCGAGCAGTGGGATTGTGTCCAGGCAGACAAGCGGAGGCCGCACTTCCTGCCCAGCGAGAAGAAGTCATATGCTTGGGCCATTCCTTTGCGACCTGTCACGTACGGGTGCTGCGCCATACCGCCCGACGAGAGCGGCGAGAAGACAAACATACGTTACATACCGCACGTACGTTCGGCTCATGCACAGCCCTCAGAGTATGTCGACGCGCTCAACGCGGTTATTGTCGTGTACGACTACTTCCGGACCCAGGAGGTCGTTCGCAGAAGGGGTTTCCTGGCCATGGGAGAGCGTGTCGCCCTGGCCCGCGCCAAGCGTGCAGTTTTCCGTGTTTCCTTCCCTGATATGGCCGAATTTGATGCTGAATGAGTGCGCAGCGGTCTCGTGGGTAGGCTTGCATAGCTCTGGTAGCAGGTGCAGTACGCGAATTGTACTTCACTTGGATAGAATATAGGAACATTTCACCTAGGTACGCGTGGTAGAAGGAATAATCAGGCTGACCTTCGCAGTATGAGCTATGTCAGCCCCATAAACAGGATAACGCAAGCGAGCATACCTGGAAATGAGGTTTGACCGTCGTCTTTTTCGAGCTGCACTGAGTGCGCGCGCAACAGCTACCTCTGGCTTCTGATAGATCGCGAGCGAGCCTTGCTACCCAGATAGCTCACCTCTACTATCACTGTGACCCCAATGTCCCCGCATAGCCACCAGATGTTGTATGACCCGCGTGAGAGCGGTCTCCGCACATTGTATATGTTCCTGTACTGAAACAGCGTGAAAAGGCCTATTTTCACCGCTCGACCTCGGGTGCCATCGCAACGTAACAGTCCCGTCACCGCCCAGATCGTCAAACCTTCCGAAAGTCATCTGATGCTCGGGACATTTCCCCGCAAGCTTAGTGTAGGGAAACAGAGCCAGTATAACAAGACATACAGTACATTCGCTGCACAAGAATGCAAACTGCCCGTCGCTTCTGATCACCTGCACGAGTCAGAACTAGTAATCCATTCCTCTCCTTAGACACTGTAGATCAGTGCACTCTCAGAACCGTCACAGGCCGTCTGCGTACATTGCAACAGCTTCGTATGGATGGCATCGATACTTTCACCGCACTGAGACCGTCCCGTCTGGATTTCACCGCTCTTGCGTCGTCCGACCTGAGCGCCAGGATTGCTCGTGGCGCCTTCGTGGCGCCGACGCTGGGAACTGTACCTTGTATGGAGAAGTTGAACAGATGGCGCTGACCCGAGCTCGTGCTTCATCGTGAGATGTCGTTGGGGAGGAGGAAGGAAACGTGATAGCCTCGCTGCGACGACGGGCCGAAGACGGGCGAGGACACCGCTACAAAGATTGCGGACCTGCACACCTTGGACATGTGCTCAGTGACCAGGACATGTCTCGTCCTGAAGGCTTGAAGCCGAGGTAAGCATTGGCGCCGCGAGGGCTGCCGGCCGTTGTTTGTCTGGCGAGCGATTCAATTTTCGCGGCGCTCAACAGATCTGCCGCTCGCCAAGCTCGTCGGCGCCGAGCTCGGACGTGGTACAGCCTCTCCGCGTTCGACACCCTGCACACGCTCTTCACGCATGCCGCCGGCGAGCACAGACCGCTAGCCCAAGATGTGAATCCATAAAACTCTCCAGCTTTGTTCCTGACTCCCACTTTTCCCTCTCGCGACGCCGTCGCAGCCATGGTCGTCCTCGGCTCGAACGGCCTCGCCGCCTACGCGAACCGGAACCCACGCTACGTCGCCCTCCTCGCAGTCTTTCTCCTCTCCAGCACGCTCCTTCTCATTCCGTGGCACAATGCGGCGCCCCTGTCGATCAGCGGCTACCTGCCCAGCAAGTTCCGCGGCTCGATGTCGCTCGAGGAGTTCGTCAGGCAGGAGGAGCTACGCTACGCGGACGTGCTCGCGGAGCGGCAGGCCATGATCAAGCACTACGGGCCGAACCCCAACGATGTTGATTCGTGCGTTACCGTCTCTGCTGCACGCTCACAGACGCTCACTGCGCAGGCAGGTTCCCGCCGGGCGACATATTCTACACCCTGTGGGACTTTTTCATTCCTGCCTTCAATTGCCCGCACCGCGTCGATCGCCTCGGTGCACTTGGTGACGGCGGCAAATGGGTGTGTGGCATCGACGCGATTGCCCAGCAGCGGCACCCTTGCGTCGTGTACAGCTTCGGTGTGAACCGCGACAGCTCGTACGAGGCTGCGCTCCTGCAGCGCGCGCCGCATTGCGAGGTCTGGGGCTTCGACTTTAGCGTGACGATGTTCGGGCCCGAGGTGCACGGCAACCCCGTGCTCGCGCAGAAGACCCACTTCTTCCCGTACAAGCTCGGAGCGCACGATAACCCCCACCTCTCTCCGCCCGAGTACACGATTCAGGGCCTCATGCACAAGAATGGCCACGACTTCATCGATATCCTCAAGGTGGACGTCGAAGGCTCCGAGTTCGAGGCGCTAGAGGCGTTCCTCAAGCCCTTCATTGGGCCCAACGCGCCGCCACTCCCCATCGGGCAGCTCGAGATTGAGATACACGCGTGGGGCGACCTTGGCAGCTTCCAGTTCTTCTACAGCTGGTGGTCGCTCATGGAACGTGCGGGTCTGCGGCCCTTCTGGACAGAGCCAAACATTGTGCATGTGAGCCATCTGCAGGCGAGGCCCGATGTAGTTGAGGTGAGTCCTACGTTGTCTCAGATGACAATCGCTGACATCGTCCTGCAGTACTCGCTGCTCAACGTCCGCGGGCAGCATGCCCTTATTACATCCGACTGGTAGTCTTCACTGCGCCAGGTGCGCTTACATCGGCTTGGGACATTCGTTATGGGGTTCTAGGAGTGTAAAATTTGGGTAATAATGAAGTACAATACGATCGCGTTCAATGTTCGACATCGCGACTTCGATCCGTAGAAGCTAAAGACGGTAACATAAATAGGAACCCCATCCCCTGCCCTTACACGACCACTGCAAACGGATTCCTTCGCTCCTCTGCAACAGCCTTCCGTTTCCCCGCCCTCCGATTCCCAGTCCCCACCAGCGTCCCGCGCGGTGCCCCGGCGGCCCACTTCAACATCGCTTTTGTGTGCGACAGCCACACGACGTCTCGGCGGACGAGCTCCACTGTACGAGACTCGAACTCGCTCAGCCCACCGTGGGTATCAGCGAACGCGTCCGTATGAACGTAATCAGAGAATGCATTCGCCATGTCCACGTCGTCCCACGGCTCCCCTGCACGATCTTCCAGGACGACCTGGCCCCAGTACGTCACCGCCGGCCTTCCGTCCTGGTCTTTGTGCCAGTTCTTGTGGTACCGCAGCGTCTGCTCCTGGCGTGCGCCGTCCGTCGTCGTACAGAACTCCCAGTGTTCCGCCACTTCGGGCGTGGAGCTGCGGTGCCCGGGCCGGCTGTCGACGTACGGCCTGCGGCGACCCTGCGACACCCAATATGGCCGTGGGTTCGCGATGCACATCTCGAGGATGTCGAGCACGCGCAGCTCGTCGTCCGTGAGTCGCAGATGCTTGTGCAGGAAGGCGTGGTCGAAGTGCACTTGCTCGCGCAGCTGGCCGATCGCGGACGCCATGTGGCGTGCGTCGTATGGACCCCACCGTGCCTCGTACGTGTCTAGCGGGAGCGGAACGTAGTCGATCTCGCGAGGAGGCTCGCAAGACGAGCTGGAAGCGAAGGAGGTAATGGAGTCTGTGGCTGCGCCAGCGCTTGCACTGGTACTCGCGGGGGCGGGCATCGCAGAGTAGTTTTCCGAAGGTCGCTCTCTAAGCCGTAACAGAGGTGGTATATGGCCGTATGCTAATGCGAAGAGAGATTGAAAGATCTCGTGCGGCTGCCAAGCGATGTCGATAAGGCGCGCGGGCGTGTCTCTTTATGTGGGGACCGCCAATAGCCACTCGACGGGATGTCGATCACGGCCACAGGTCAATGGAATGGTCACAGAACCCTTTGTCGGCTTGCAAAGTTTGCATACGCTTTGATATAATATGTGGCCACACACGTGCGCAATGGAGAAAGCCGTTGGGGAGGAAGAATAGTTACCATAGATTAATGGACGAACGGAAGCACTTCTGAGAAAAGCCACACTCAGAAAGACCAATTTTTCGAATGCAAAGCAGTGCGAAAATTGGATTTTTCTTTTGAGATCTAGATACGAACGTGACGACTGCTCAAGGAGAAAACACTACAGGCATGGCCATTTTTCGGGACTCCGGAAATGTTGCTGAAATCGTGCGGAAAGGTTTCCTTTCAGGGAAATTTCCAGCACATTTCAGCGGGCCTGAAAGCGACACTTTCAGGTACCTTTCACATCTATTTCCGATGTCCGTTAAGGCAAGGTTTCAGTCGGTGGGAAACTGGTCCTGAAATGGATAGGAAAGGCTCAATGTACACTACACATCAGGTCTGCAGAAATGTCATGTAAAGCGGTCATTTCCGAATGATTTCAGGTGTCCTGAAATGCCGCATGTAATAGGCATTTCAGCCATGAGGAAAGATCTCGGAAAATTCGACTTGCAGCGCACCTGAAATGACCATAAAAGGCATGTTTCAGTCATATTTCCATGCCATTTCAGGCGCATTTCCTATTACATGACGAGGCTGAATCGCAGGCCTCCTGAAATGGCATGGAAATATGACTGAAACATGCCTTTTATGGTCATTTCAGGTGCGCTGCAAGTCGAATTTTCCGAGATCTTTCCTCATGGCTGAAATGCCTATTACATGCGGCATTTCAGGACACCTGAAATCATTCGGAAATGACCGCTTTACATGACATTTCTGCAGACCTGATGTGTAGTGTACATTGAGCCTTTCCTATCCATTTCAGGACCAGTTTCCCACCGACTGAAACCTTGCCTTAACGGACATCGGAAATAGATGTGAAAGGTACCTGAAAGTGTCGCTTTCAGGCCCGCTGAAATGTGCTGGAAATTTCCCTGAAAGGAAACCTTTCCGCACGATTTCAGCAACATTTCCGGAGTCCCGAAAAATGGCCATGCCTGTAGTGAAAAAGGGAAAGTAACACGGGACGCCCACATTACCCGGTCTACAGATCATCGAAGCAGCCAGTCGAAGCCAAGAGCCAACGCTTGAGTCGATACAACGCGATACGCTCATACTTGAGGGGGGAGGCCCGCGCACGGATCACATCGCTTCTGCGGAAGTAGTCGTACGCGATGTTCACTGCGTTCAGCCGGTCGATGTAGTTCGCGGGTCACGTGTTGTTTGAGAATAGGTGAGGCTCGTAGTAGATGGAGCGTCGCCCGCTTGCCACGCCAGCGTATACCAGACGTGTCAGGCGGTACACGATCGGGTTCACTGGGTCGGCGCCGAGCTCGCCACGAGGCGTGCTGTCCGGTGGGCTTTCCCATTCCTCGGGCCAGCCGCGCGGGAGAGCCCGTCTGTAGAACTGGCTGGAAGTGGGGGGGGGGTTTTCCTAAGGCGGGGAGGCTTTCGTTTGATTGCACACGAAGTGGGATTGCACACGTATGTCTTGAGCTTCCTGAGGGCGTCGGTCTGCTTGTCCACCTTGCTAGCATCCGAGATATCCTGGAGGCTGGCATACTGTATCCATATGCCAACGACCACCATGACTGCCATGCGTACATCGCATGCGCCCCACTTGGCGACGAAGTCATGCTCTGATATGGCGTCCCAAGTGAACTGCGCGGAGATGGCCGCTGCACGACGCAAGAGCGTGAGCGTGGACAAGTCGGACGATCGGAGATGATCGCACGCAGACGCAGCGCTGGTGAGATAGTCGCAGAGGAAGTTGACAGAGTTTATGCGCTGCCACGGGTTCTGGGTCCTCGGGACCATTCTCAATGACTGTTGGTCGGTACCGCACGCCTTTATCGTCGCAGATAATGTCGTAGACGACAGGTCGCCGCGCGGCGTTGTCTGCTGTAAGGACGGCTTGTGCCTGTGTTGGCGTGAGAGGCATCCAGGTTATGCTGGGGTCCTTTGACAATCTGCGACGCTGAAGGGATGCTGGCTGAGTGTGATCCTGCGTTTGGGGGTATTGTCCGTTGCATAGGGCCTCAAGCGTCTGTTTCTCGGTGGGAGAGAGAACGATGACGTCCAGGAATAACTCTTGGTCTAGCTCACTGAGGACGTTCGTGACGTAAAACTCGAGGTCGTATTCGCCCCATTTCAGCGCAAGATTCTCCCTCGTGAGAGTCGCATATTTCGCGACCTCGTCTAGCAAGTGTTGGTTAGTTTCTGTAGAATCCACGGCGGTAGAGAAGGAAGATGTTGACTAGAGCACCTTTGGCTCCCCGAGCATCCGCTCTTTATTCTGCCTTGTCCTGTACCGGCCACAGAAGTCATGTGCCCATCAATAATGCATGGCTGGCCACTGCATGTGCCACTCATCTGTCTGTCATGAATCAGAAATGACTGTCCGACGACGTACCTGAGTACCTGTCGCCCCAGCCACAACCCTGGACGATGGTCATTTCGCGAGACGACCATTACTTCTGCGTGTAAGTATCTATCATGGGCCACAAAATGCAAAAAATAGCGGCTAGAGAAGGGATTAGAATACACATGTATAGCAGTCACCAGGGCAAACTTTAATGCTTTGACAAAATCGCAGCGAATACCGATGATTTTCTGCAGCTGTCGTCTCGCACACTCTGAGTGAATTTATTCTGGACTTCCAGTAGGCGGCTCCTCGGAGTCTGTCACATACTAGAGACTCCTGAAGTAATTGGCGTTACCAAATTACGATGACAGTAATGACAGAATGAGTGTGACCCAGTCGCTTGCGGCTGAGACTGTGAAACTCGAGGTGGAGTCGAACCCTAGACGCCCGAACGACGGAGGCGTGGGAATGTTAGACACAAGCGCCGGGAGCAGCTCCTGCCGCATCGAGCAGACCGTCAAACCCGTCGCCCGAATCGCCGCCAACGTCGTCCAGCTCGACGTCTCCCTCAAAAGAACCCCAGCGGTGCGTACCTATGCCTCGGCGCTGCGCGTCTGCGAAAAAAACGGCGGAAAACGACTCTGGCGTTGTGTTGGATGCGCGGCGGGTGGACTGGATGTTGACACCTTGCGCTTTGTCTGCCTAGGTCGCCCAGCATGTCGTCAAAACTCCCCTCCGTTCTCGCTGCCACCGATGAGGAGATCCAGCTCCTCCTTGCGGCCCAGTGCCACATCGGCACCAAGAACTGCGACAAGCAGATGGAGCCGTACGTCTGGAAGAGGAGGTCTGACGGTACGTCCCCGCGCATACATCCCGCCACAATGTGCAGAGCCAGACGAGCCGTTGCGCGTCCGTAGGCATCCACATCATCAACATTGGCAAGACCTGGGAGAAGCTCGTTTTCGCTGCCCGCATCATTGCTGCCATCGAGAACCCCAACGACGTCTGTGTCATCTCGGCGCGCCCCTACGGCCACCGCGCGGTCCTCAAGTACGCTGCCAACACCGGTGCCCAGGCGATCGCGGGCCGCTTCACCCCCGGTAGCTTCACCAACTACATCACCCGCTCGTTCAAGGAGCCCCGCTTGATCGTCGTTACCGACCCTCGCGTCGACCACCAGGCGATCCGTGAGGCGTCCTACGTCAACATCCCCGTCATCGCCTTCTGCGACACCGATGCTCCCCTCAAGTTCGTTGATGTCGCTATCCCCACCAACAACAAGTCTCGTCACTCGATTGGTCTCATGTGGTGGCTCCTCTGCCGTGAGGTCCTCCGTCTCCGTGGCACCGTCCCCCGCACTTCCGATGGCTGGAACGTCATGGTTGACATGTTCTTCTACCGCGACCCCGAGGAAGTCGAGAAGCAGCAGCAGGAGGAGGCTCAGGCCAAGGCCCAGGCCGCTGCCGAGGAGCCCGTCACCGACTGGGCTGCCACCTCTGCCCCCGTTGGCGGTATCGACCCAACACTCGCTACCGAGGGTGGTACGTAGCGCCGCAATCTGAAATCCTGTGGCGACTGTACTGATTGACTCTCTAGGCCTCGACTGGTCTGCCGAGCCCACTGCTCCTGGCACAACCGACTGGGCAGCTGAGCCCGCTGGCGCCAGCTGGGGCGCTGACGCGAACGCGGGTACCTCTGGCTGGGAATAAGCGGTTGAGGGTATCGCTTTACACGACTATTCGCGCTCGTCGATATTGTTATGTTGCTCATTTGTTCCCGCCTCTGATCTCACTGCAATGGCCCGCCTTTTCCTCTCGAGACTCGAGCAGCCATATGTGCGATGCGTACGATGCTCAACACAGATTGTATGGCCGGCAGCTGTACGCTAGGCAGGTGGCAGCGGGTTAGAGGTAATCTTTAATGAGACGGCAGACAGGTTGTTGTATGACACATGTTGTATACTTATGGGCATTCTTCACGACCTTCTCGGGGCCACGCTTTGCTGGAATTGCTGTCGACAGAGTCCGCTCGTGCCTCATGGCTGTGAGACCTCATGTACCCTTGCACGCGTGTCTCCGCCGCTTGGGTCTGGAGGACATCAAAATATCGGGATTGATTTTGAATTCTCTCTTCGCGCCTCATCGTCTACAAAATCTCGCTCTCCGCTGCCATGCTGCTCCTCGGATAACAGGGCCGAGACCCGGCATCTGGCATCCACCTCTGCTCGACGTCCCAGTATCCGCCCGCGCATTCTGGTATCCCTGTAGAATACCTGTCACGCCCGTAAGAGGCTGCTCGTCGTGTTCCATGCTTAGTTTGCAAATTCTGTGGATTCCTGCCGGCGTCTCGGGCGGCGAAGGCGATATCATAGCGACCATGCGGACCTCTAGCACCGGACCACACCTTCACTTGCGCAGAACAACGCAGACGGAGCAACGTGCACACGCCGGCTGATAACCTTTCTCGACATGCTGGCGCAAAAGGGATCATCGATGAGTCTAGGGCCGACGGTATATAACAGTCATCGCCACAGAATCCTCTCTGCCCCTAGCCTCTGCCTCTTGACTCTTGCCTTTCCCCCACTACCCCTCTGACGAGCAAAAGAGAATGCGTGCGTTGTCGTACATGCTCCGCAGCACAAGCCGTACTGACAGCGTACAGGTCTCATCATCCGCGACGATGCCGCTGCGGTCGGCGAGTACATTGGAAACTACATTGCCAAGCGGTGCGTCGCGAGCGCGGTCTCTTCGTATGCCTCCACGCTTACGTTCCTGCAGTATAAACGACTTCCAGCCGACTCCCGAGAGGCCGTTCGTGCTCGGCCTGCCAACTGGCTCATCACCTATCCCGACTTACAAGCATCTCATTAAGCTCGTCAAGGCGGGCAAGCTCTCGTATGTGCTGTGCCGTAGTCCCTCAGTGCAGTGCGCTGACTTTGCCTACAGATTCAAGAATGTCGTCACCTTCAACATGGACGAGTATGTCCAGCTGCCAGAGGACCACCCCGAGAGTTACCACACGTTCATGTTCCGTGAATTCTTCTCGCACAGTGCGTATGCTCCGTCTTACTGGTTTCCCTGACTGGCTGACCTATCCGCCACAGTCGACATCCCACCATCGCAGGTGAACATCCTGAACGGCAACGCAAAGGACCTGATCGCAGAGTGCAACGCGTACGAGGCCAAGATCAAGTCGTACGGAGGCGTTGAGCTCTTCCTGGGCGGCATCGGCGAGGATGGGCACATTGCGTTCAACGAGCCGGGCTCGTCGCTCCAGTCGCGCACCCGCATCAAGACACTCGCGTACGACACCATCCTTGCGAACGCGCGTTTCTTCGGGAACGACATCTCGAAGGTGCCGCGCATGGCGCTCACTGTCGGTGTGCAGACCGTGCTCGACTCGCGCGAAGTCGTCGTCGTCGTCACCGGCCAGCGCAAGGCGCTCGCGCTGAGCCAGGCGATTGAGGGCGGCGTGAACCACCTGGTACGTGTTCTCGGGAACCCTGCGGCCCCTTTTGCTGACACGCCGCCGTAGTGGACGCTGTCGGCGCTGCAGACGCACCCGTGGGCCCTCATCGTCGCGGACGAGGACGCCACGGCAGAACTCAAGGTCAAGACCGTCAAGTACTTCAAGTCGATCGAACGCGTGCAGGAGGAGGTCGAGGCGATGCATGCTCGGCTCAAGGACGACCCTGCCGAGCCCGAACAGGTCGGTAGCATGGAGTGAAGCGAGAGCTCGTACTCAGACCCGTGCTGTCGGTAGAAACAAAATTGAACGTTGGACACTTGCAGACGCGACGCGGGTGTGAACGTGAGTGACGAATCATGAGAGCGACAGCCTGTCGGATGTACTGTATGGTTAGAGTGGATTAGATAGACATGGAACCATCATAGGTTGATTACGACAACATATAGATTTGTGGTCGCGAATATCGAAGTATGTCAAAACCCTGGGTATACGTACTGTAGAGTGCTAAGCTAACACGATGGTTTTCCTACATACTATCGGTGCTTCAACAACGTCTACTACAAAAAACCTTACCTCGTAAATCAAGTGTTAAATGCGTGCACTTACATCGGCTGTTTACACCTAGAGGCACGTGCTGGGTTACGTAACACCACGCGTCTGCCAAATATGGCAGGTCTTAATTACACGCGCGTCGCCGCGTCAGGTTTTGTTCGTCGACGTCGATCGTATTCCCTTCATCGTCTTCCACGGCGTCCGCGAGGCCACATTCTCTTCTTAAAAGCCCAGTTTTACGTTTTACGGAGATAATGTCGCGCGCGAACAACGTTCGTGGGCCGACTTCGGCCCTCACGGAGTTCCTGAAGGTGCGTCGAGACTCCCCGGTTTTTGCGGTCTCCGCTGACAGATATTTCGCGCCCAGGAATCCGGAATCACACCCACTACAATTGCTAGGCGTGCGAGGACCCGCCAGGTTGATGAGCCAGAGCCAGTTGCTGGGCCGTCGAGACGACAAGATGAGGACGAAGCAATGGAGGTGGCGGAGGATGAGGTGAGTCCCTGAATCGATACTCATCCCGCCTTGCATTGATCGTGCCTTAGCAACCTCACCCTGAAGAGCGAGAGTATAACTCGGATAACTTAGATGGTAGTGACGATGAACCTGTACAAAAGAAGCGCAAGATGAGCAAGGCTGCCGAAGCGAAGCTGAAGGCGCAGGCCAAGGCCAAAGCCAAGGCGAAGAAAGGCAAGAAGGGAGACGATGATGACTACAGTGACGATGGGAGCGACGAAGATGCATATACTGCCCTTTCGAAGATGTGGAAGGATCAGGCTAAACCCGCGAACGGCAGCCTCATAGAGTGTGCCAAGTGCTCGAAAGAGTTCAGCGTGGTACGTCTCGCTCCTGCTGCCGTGAAGAGCTGAACCGCTGACGTCCGATAGACGCAGTACACTCGTCAGGCGCCAAATGGCGCTGGCTGGCTGTGCCATCCCTGCCTGAAGGCCTCAGGAGTCGACCCATTCAAGAAGCCTGCCGCGCCGCGCAAGCGCAAGCCTCTGACGGAGAAGCGTAACGTCACCCATTTCGAGGAGCGTCGGCTTCCGAGCCTCGCGAACCTGTGCGTCAAAGTTATCAGCCAGCACATCGACGACGTCGAGGCCCTCGGCGACATCGGGACAATGAATGTGGATCAGATTGCCAAGGCGATTGCGAAGGACCGCAGTCTGTGAGTACGCCACACCCGTGTTCTGCCGCTACGGCTCATATGGTACAGCACCCCAGAGAACGCCACACTGTTCTACGATGTGCAGAACACAAATTTGACCCTTTACGACGCTACCAGTAAGTCGTGTCTATGTCGGCAGAGACAAAATCATAACCGCCCTCTGCAGGCCTTACACCACCGGCGCTGTGCACTCTTGCAGCGCTGAATCCGAATCTTACCTCTCTTCGCCTCGATTTCTGCGGACGAATGGACAACAGTGTCATCGCCGCTTGGAGCACCTCATTGCCAGCGCTCAAACGCATAGAGCTTCTCGGCCCGTTCCTCGTTTATGCTTCGACATGGCAGACCTTCTTTGCCTCTCATCCTAACCTCACCGGCTTCCTCATAACACAATCACCGCGATTCGACCTGACTTGCATGGAGAGCCTCGTCGAGAATTGCAAAAACCTCACAGAGTTGCGTCTCAAGGAAGTCGGGCAACTCAAGGAAGACTTCTTACCGCATATCAAGAAGCTCGCAGGCCAGCTTACCTATCTCGACCTGAGCTGTCCTGGTGAACCCGAAGCAGTCTCATGTGACGCCTTGACGGACCTCGTAGCCGCCGTAGGTTCGGGACTGCGCCATCTCGACCTCTCGGGACACTTGCTACTCAGAGACGGATTCCTCTACCAGGGCTTGAAGCCGCACACGCATCAGCTCGAGACGCTCGTACTCTCGCTCACGCCGGAGCTCACCGACGCGGGCGTCGCCGAGTTCTTCGACACGTGGAGCGCGCCCCCGCTTGTGCACCTCGACCTGAGCCGGAACCACGAGCTCGCCGGCAAGGCGCTTGCGGCGCTTCTTGCGCATTCGGGTGGCGCGCTCGAAACACTCAACCTTAATGGCTGGAAAGCCGTTCCTGAAGACGTGCTTGCGACGCTTGGCCCTCGCGCCCCCACCTCCGCCGTGTGGACCTCGGCTGGTGTCGCGAGGTCACAGACTGGATTGTCAAGGCGCTCGTAGAGGGATGCCCCGACCTCGCGGAGGTCAAGGTCTGGGGATGCCAACGTGTGACGGTGAATTGCCCCCGCAAGGTATGTTTTACTTTAAATTGCAGTTCCTGCGGCGGCGACTGATGTGTTTGTTCAGCGCGGTGTGACAGTGCTCGGTATCGAGGCGCAGAACTACGTGTAGCCCTTATTTATTTGGATATTTCGGTCTAGATACCCTGCGTGTACGTTTATATGTCGTTTTATGTATGCTTATCTCTTTTAGGTCTGGCCTCTTGAGCGGGTATATTGGATGTCTTCGGCTCGTCTCTGCTAGTCTCATACTCAGTCTGACAAAGACTCTAGCAATTCACTCGGGAAGGGTAGCGTAGAGTGAGAGCAGCGTATTAGTTGACTTGCACACCCCTTGATGCCTCAAGCCGATACAACCCGTTGGCAGGAGACTGCTTACAGTAGCTTAGGATCAAAGGACGTTTCCAAGATCCTCAGCAGGTACGCAAACTGATTCAGAAACTACGGCAACTTCCACGCTAATCATAGACCATCACAGAGATGCCTTAACCGCCTTTCCGTCTGGTTTAGACGCACTCGATGGCTCAAGTACCGCGCTCGACAATATTGCTCTTCCCTTGCTGCGGGTGCTTATCGAGGTATGGAACGCTTGGTAGCTCGTCAGTTGACGTACACGTGTATTCCACGTCCTTACTGAAAGCTTGGTCTTCAGTTCATCACTGAAGTACTGAACTCTTGTTGGCCGGCGTTCGCTGGGATCGCGCAGGTACTCAGCCTCTCCACAGGGCGGGGGATATGCTGCATGAGTTTGTTCGCGGCATTCTAGGCGTGCATCGCGCAGTCTGGGCATTTCGTCCGTCCATCCGCTTACTGTGCTGCAGCTGATCTAGTATCTGATCGATGTAACACTCCCGGACGGCTGCGCTAACGGCCCCGGCCCAGCAAGTGACCTCATACAAACCATTCCATCCATCGTCGCTTGGACATGTGTCTTCCGTTCAGAACTACACGACTCACCATCGCCCGACCGCGGCTCGGTCCCTGACAAGGGTCCTGGCGCTATGCGCGACGATACTCGAGAGGTTGGTTTCAATACACTGGGCTCGCTATATAAGATGCTGATTCGCAGTTCTAACAGACAGTGCTCTAGTTCTGTCTCTTCATCCACCAAGATGTGCTCTTCAGTCCTCGGCAATGTCATCTGCGCTGTTCCCAACCGCCCAGGGTTCGATGTCTACTGCATAGATCCCCAGGCATCGGACTCGACGCCTAACATTGTCGTCTTCGGGAAAGCCGCCAGCTCGAACAACATCGAGGACAAGCTCACCTTCCGTGCGGACTACGGGTTCCGCGACTCCAAGATCGCCGTAACCAGGGTGAGCGCACGGATATCGATTGAACAAAAGCCGCTAACAAAAGACCTAGCGCGAGTTCGGGAATGGTAGCCAGCAAGCGTCCATCTACTACCAAGGGTACAATGGGAATCTGCTCGAATACAGGATTACGCGGGCCGGTGTCAGAGCGTTGCTCAACGTTGACAACGTCCCCGCGAACACGACTCGCCTTCCGACTGCACCGGCCATGGGATGCTCTCTCGCAGCTACCATGACTGGTGCAGACGGGCAGACCGTGGTGCTCTTCTACCAGACAGAGGATAATGTCAGTACCCTTTATGTTGTGATATACCATCCATCGCTCATGGTAGACGGTTTTCCAGAAGATATGTGCGGCCCACCGCATTCTTGTCGGCAAGAGGCGCTGTGCACTGATGTTCTCCAAACTTTACTAGACTACGTGTGGCAGCGGGCGTTCGGGACGTGGAGTCTCCCCATACTCGTCACAAACGAGGCGACCACGGGACCATCGACCCTTTCTGCCTTCTCCTGGACAGGTCAGTACCCACTCTGCCTGAATATTGCACCGTAATTTATACGCCTGCGCCTGGTACCTCTTTCTCTAGAGTCTGACCCGAACGCCCGGACCGTCATAGACTGCGTCTGCATCGCCTTCAACACTTCCCCCGGTCAGGTAACCGTATACATGCGCCGCGAGTTGCGCCGCCCCTCCGCAGCAGGCGCGCTTCCCTCCTCTCTTCGCCCGAACTTCGAGCCTGTCGTCAACTACTTCGGCCCCACCACGCGCGGGCCGCTCTCCGCGGTATATGCCACTGCCGAAGATGGCTCGCCGCTCGTAGGGCAGTATCAAATCTATACGCAATTGCTGGAGGACCCGTCCAGGATCTGGGCTGGGACAGTGTTGCCCGGGAACAACGCTGGAGGCGCGCTGTTCCAGAAATATAAGGTTGTGGTGGCCGATACGCCGCGGCTTAGGATCCCGGCTCGTGGAAGTACGTCGGCTGTTCTGTCCGCTGCTCTCCGCTGGTCATGCTAAGATTTTGTCAAGCTTCCATCTCGACCGTATACGACCCGCCTAAAGAAGGCGACAAGACATACACTGGACGTATGTAACGCTTATATCTGATGTCTGATGACTTCTAACAATGTGTCTAGGTATGACAGTCGTATACACTAGTTCAGAGGGTCTCATTGCCTATCACGAAATGGACGTGGTGCAGCCGATCCCGCCTCATCCGTAAGATTCCGTTGTCTGTAGAACTTTTGTAAAATACGGTATGAACGAAATGCTTCATTAGCATTGAACCTCCATACGTGCCAGTCACACCTCCGGTCCCTACGCTTCCCTCACTTCCCATTCCTCCGATACCAGGCTTCCCGGTTGATGGCGTCTGTGAGTGTGTCTTATTTGAACGTATGTACCATGACTAGCGGAATCTCATCCACCTTTGTCAGATATCATAGTTAACGTCTCAGTAACGGTATCTCTCAGTATGAATGAAGGTATGACATTGACTCTACTCCCGATATCTGCTCAGCTACGTATGTGTTCTGTCACGCAGATTTTTCCGTGTCAGTCGCCACCAACGTCGAGGTCTCAAATGGCTTCTCTCATTTGTGGCTCGTCGAGGCCAAAACTAGTGACAGCGATAGCCACGACATATCCTCCGTAGCATACACCTTACGGAACATCGCTACCGGTGCAAAGCTCCAAGTCGGCAATGGTAAATGATGCATACCAGTCTCCGTATGTCAACTGCTGATCATGGGCTATTATTACGCATTTTAGGTCAGAGAACGGAAGGTGGAGGAGAGGATAATGGCCAGGAGTGGGTGCTTACACGAGACACGAGTGGTGAGATGCTGTTCAGGTGAGTGTACGCAGCGAAGACGAATTGTTGGGTTCGGTTCTGACGAGCTTCGCCCACTCTAGCATCCAAAGCAAGGCTGAGCAGAGTGAGTATTCATTTTACCATCGCGTCTTCCTTTTGTCGTGCTCAACGAGCACCCCGTCGAATCCTAACCCAAGCCTTCGTCGAGGAAATGTATGTCTCAAAGTTATAATCAATGAGATGAAGTCCATGCTGACAGCTTTGAGTAGCTTGAGCGGCGCAGGCCAGAACACCCGCTCAGCCGGCGGCAAGGTTCCCGCCGCCCAAGCAGCGGCTCCAGTGGAAGTTCCAGCAGGTCAGCGTCTCACCTGATCAGATACAGCGCGCGGTAGATGCCATCCCGCACGTTTCGACGGGCTGGGCGCGCAACAGGAGCCACCGGGTAGACAAACAGTGCGTCATCTCTTGTTGTAGTCTGGGCAAGCCGTTGACTCTGAGAGCGCATGCAGTTATATCGTCATCCAGCCTGCGCAGTGGGAGGCGATATGGAAGACGTCCGGCTTGGGAAACTATCACTGGACGGAGGAGCTGTTTGACTGTGACGACTTCGCTGTCGGTTCGTTTCGTTCATATTCTCTTTATTAAACATTCTAATTGCCCGCCACATGTCTAGTGTTCAAAGGAAGAGTTGCAGAGTGGGGCTATAGCAATATCAGAACACAGGCACGCGAAATTTCTATGTCTGCACCATTCACTCTGAACCCAGACGGCTGACGTTCGTCTGCAGAAAGTGGGAATCCTCTGCGGGTTGATCTGTGCACGTGCACGCAACGGCGGCGTGGGACACTGCTTCAATTTCAGCCTGGCGTCGAACCTGAAGACTGTGACCTTCTTCGAGTATGTTTATCGGTTGCATCATAGCTCTGGAGGTTACTGACCGATGTCCTTGATAGGCCTCAGAGGGGACGTTTGAGGCGGTACGTTATCTGGACCTGCTAACCTTTGTTCCTTTTTCGTTCACTTATCTCGGGGATGGCACGTACAGGAGCTGATCAAGAAGTACGAGCCCACGTTTGGGTTCTGGTGAACGAACGGGTAGATGGACAATTGTGACGAGCGTGCTGCGAGAACGCTCCAGATACGCCTATTTTACCTTTTCCTGTGTACATCGCAATTTGCTACTCCATGTGTCGGTGAGAAGTCATGCAGTTCTGATTCAGTGCCTCTCAAAATCGCTTGTCCACAGGCAAAATAAATCTTTATGGATTCGTAATCTGTTACGCAAGTTCTGGTACCGGCAGAAAGCTTCATTCTACGAACTCGGCTCTGTCAGGAAAGAGGGCATGGTAGGCCGCATGCTTCGCCCGCAACAGGGTGGAACGCTCTCCGTTGCGCAGGAAGCCTCTCTTGTCGACGACCTCCCTCAGCCGGAAGAAGTCGTACACGACATTCACTGCGTTGATCAGGTCGTTGTACTCCTCGGGCTGCGCGTCCGCCCTATGTTCGCGCGGGGTGTAGAGGATGGTCGTGGTCCTGCCGCAAGAGTTAACCGGTGCAATGCAGCACCCGTACGACACGGGAAGCAGGGGCGTCGCCTCCGTGCAGCCCGTGGGGAGCGTCGTACAGCGAAAGTGCCGTGGCCCTGCCGTTCGGCGGTATGCAGCCCCATTCCTCAACGCGGGAGCGGCCTCGGAGGAAGCACATTTCCGTCTGATGCGGGAACGTCAAGGGGGGGTGTTGCCATTGGCGGTTCGCTCCCGAGGTATAGCCTCGAAGTCCTCGAGATAGTCGACGCTGCGAGGGCCGGGGCTCCAGTGTGTGTAGCGGTGCCCAAGACTGTCCGCCGCCCATTCGTCGCAGATGAGCTGCAGCGCCGCGCCGACGTCGTATGTGCCCCACTTCGCGATGAACTCGTCCCGCAGGATGATGTCTGCACTGTGTCGCGCAGACAGCGCCGCCATCAGCTCGAGGAGCGCTATGGTGCTGTACTCGAACGGCCGCAGCCCGTGGCTCCCCCAGAACGCGCCGCTTGTCAAGTAGGCGCACATGAAGTTGACGGAGTTGATTGAATGCCACCTGTTCCGCCGCAGGTATTCTGGCCCATCCCGGATAACTGTCGGGCGGAACGAAATACTGTCTCCCTCGGTATGTACCGTGTAGTCGATGGCAAGCCGGTGAGGTGCATCTTGACTCTTGTGGATAGCCTCGACCTGCTCTCTCGTAGGAGGAACCCAGGTCGTCCTGGGATCGTTGTAACGAGGACTTGGACCCTGTTTACGGGCCTTGTCGTCTATTGCCATGTGGTCTTCGTGTTTATGGCGAAGCCGGTTTCCCTTAGGTGGATTGGGGCATTGGAGCACGAGGTATCGCTTCTCGAACACGCCGACACGTTCATCTACCGTGGTAAAGCGGCACAGGTTTTCCATTACCTCTCTTTCGGCCGAAGTGACCGTGAGGGTGTCCAGAAAGTGTGGTTTTCTGAGCTCGCATAAAAGCTGATGGAGGTGGAAGGAAACTTGCTGACGGGTGAAGAGGGCCACCTGCTCTCGAACACTTCCCGAGGCATCGGGATGTAGTTCACGGGCGCAATTGCAGCTGCAGCGCGAGACATATGTTCCGGAAGATCGAGACTTGCTCTAGCAGATAAGAAGCAGGATGCGACTTGGAGGCGAGGGTTCAAAACTACGTTTTCGCTTCATACGTCTCAGGCTTTTAAGCCACTTCGGAACCTCATGGCTTACAGTGGCCATCGGCACTTTGGTGAGCCTAATGTTCTTTGTCGCCACATACATAGAGAAAGAGAATCAATCCCTGATGTGGCCTGCATGGCGCCAGGTGGGCCTGAGTCGGACAAAGGCGTTGGAGAGCTTCGTGTTTGGGCCAGCCGCAACGAGGACTACATGCACCTCAGGTGGCCCTGCGGCACCCACAAAACACCCGTAGCCTGCAAATGACGTATAATGCATTGTCCGCACACATACTTTGTTTACCAGTGCTGCGAATTTGTGCGGTTGTGAGGAACTCTACGCGAAGCTTGAGTGGCATTCTTCCGATAGGCACAAAGTCAGAAATTGAAGTGGCCAGATCAGATACGCGCCACACAGAGTTCCATGACAATTTATCCCCACGGAAAGCCTCCGCGGGCCACAATGAAGCGCAGAGATCGTAGGGCAGAGAGGTGTGGCTCAGGGACAAATGCGGCCTCGTCTGGGAGGATATAACCAGGCCTTCCGACTCCGAGGCCTGCACAGTAACATACACCTTAGCATCTACCCATCCAACAAGCAAGCAGCCATGCCAGCGCGCCAGGCCGTACGCAAGACCGCCGCGAAGCCAGTCCCGGCCCCGTGCTCGAAGCCTACGGCACCTTCACCGACGCCGAGCTCAAGCAGAAATGGGGCACATGCAGTCCGCTAGAGGCCATGAAGGCGGTTTACGACCTCGTGCGGGACGATCACAGGTTCCGGCGGATGCTCGTGCTCACGCCGGCCGAGCTGCTCGTCCTGCACGGGCTCGTCCTGGCCGCCGCGCCGCGCGCACCGGGGCTGTACGTGCGCGCGCGCGTCCCGCCGGACGCCGGCGCCGGCGGGGCCGCCGGCAGCGCCGCGCGGTGCGCGGGAGCGCGCCTCTCGGCGAGACGTTCGCGCCGTACAGGAACACGGCGCCGGCAGCGCCGTTCCAGATCGGGTACCGCAAGCACCTGCGGCCGGGCGCGCGGGGCACGGGCAGCACGGTGCTGTACACGGGCTTCGCGCGCGCGGCGGGGGCGCCGCCCGCGGACGTCCTCGATGCGGTGAACTATGTCGAGGACTGGACGCAGAGCGCGGGCTTCCGCGCGGGCTGCGGAGGCGCGCTCGACCCGTTCGAGTGGGAGACGGTGCTGCTCGTGAAGTGCGCCGTGCAGTACTACTTTTTTGGGCTGGAGGGTTTCAAGAGGAATTAGTTCGGTGAGGTTGTCCGGGGAAGCGTGTATGGTGTAGCGTTGGCTCAGTATGGAACAGACTCGGAGCGGCAGTGATGCTTTCCCGAGAGGACGTGACTGCAAGCATTGTAAAAAAACTGGTATGTAAGCGAACAGGCGTATATCACAGCTATGATTTATTCGCACATTGTCCTCGAGCTTCCCAACGTGTTGAGTCGGCGACGATAAGCCTGGTGGCAGTCGAAGCGCCGGAGGAAAAGGACGCGCGAACTGTCCCGGGGTCTGTGATCGAAAGCTGGGACCCCGTGAACCGTCTACCGCATCACGGCGACGTTTCACCCCTTGCAACGGCAGCACTGCAAGACGCAGCACCAGGAGGATATTTGTTGGGAATGTATGACATTTTACACAGATTAAAATGCAAGACATCTCAGGTGCCACAGGCACAACTTGGCGGAGAGTTGCATTTGGCCACAGCCCAAGACAAAACTCTGAATCGATAGCGTGTCCAGCAGCGGGAAGGTCAGCACGCTAGAGGATATGCGGCCCCATCGCGAACTGCGCATTTTGCAACAACCGTTCCGGTTGAGAGGTCCGAGCTTCGAGTAGCCTGGGGCCTGAGCGGCCGTCAGACTGTACGCTTTCGGCTGGGACCTCCAGCGTGCGCAAGCTCACCTTCACATAGAGGTGGCGTCCGGCAGGTTCAAGTCTGCAAAGCCGCGATGGGATGCTGCGGTGCCCTCGGACACCAGCCACGAACAATGCTCAGACCCGCAAACCACCGGGCGCGTGCAAGTTGTTTAGCCGTTTGTTTGGCTAAAAGGCGTCACCTGATTCCGTAGTTGCAGACTTCTGTGGATTGTTGGTGCACGCTGCAGTATATAGCTCTCTTTGTAGGTCTCTTACGTCGTCCATGGCGGGCACCGTATGCTCACTAATGTTGATTAATTAGAAACAGATGCGGTAATGCAAGTACAGTGTGCAAGTACGATAGTATTAGCGTGTATAGCTGGCGTAGGAACTATAGAGGCCGTGGAGTATGTAATGCGGGCTAGCTCACAATAGCAACAAGCAGTGTGCAGGGGCACTTCCGGAACTAGTGGTACATGTCCATTGAGAGCGTGTAGTACCGCACAGGCACAGGGTGAGAAACAGCAGGCTTCCTAGAGTGCGATGGTCAGTATCTGCATATAATCACCGCGCATACAACCAACCTTGTCTTCCGCATATATCCGTAAACCGACACGTTTTCGCAGGGGCGCTGGAACCCGCCAGCCATGCGAAAGCAGTGCATTATTTCGGACTTGAGGAGGCGGAGGAGGGCCTCTTCGCGCATGTCCAGCGCACCGCACGCCGCGCAGAACTCGGCGGTGCCACAGAGCTGCTGGACGGCGCAGACGGCGTCGACCTCGTCGCGGGGCCTAGCCGAGGGCCGGAAGAGCGGGACGTACAGCACAGCGGCGCCGCCCGCGGCATGTAGGACGAGCTGCTTCGCGTACGCGTGCGCGAGTGGACGGCCGGCGGGAGCGCACGGGCGCGGCGGGAGCCAGATCTCGTTCCAGAAGGCGTCGTGCCAGTGTGCCGTGGCGGCACAGGGCGGGGCGGGCGCGCGGGTGTGGCGGACGCCGTGCACCCAGGCACGCAGCGCGCGCATGAGCTCGGCGAGCGTGCGCCGCGCGGGGCAGAGGGGACGCTCCCAGCCCGGGAGCAGCGCGGCGACGCGCTCGAGCATGGCGGTCGCCTCGGCGATGTCGAGGGCACCCCAGCGCTCGAGCCACGCGGCGTAGGTTGCGGGTGGGACGTCGACGGGGCCGGGGCGGCGTTCCCAGGGGGTGTGTTCAGGGTCGGACATGCGTGTTGTGGGCGGGCAAAGAGTGGAGAGAATGCTGGACGGCCTGCGTCCGGGGCGGGATGGAGAAGGCAGCGGTCCAGGGCTTCTGGGTGCTTTGGCTCAGTCGCAGGGCGTGCTTTGACAAGCCTCGTGGCCGAATACATGGCCACAGCTGGCTTGAGCACGTGCGACGGGACTGCCATGGCCTAGCACCGGCTGTTGGCTGTTCTTCGAGAGCGCCTGCGGTGCGCTTATATAAGCGGACGCCACGAAGGGGGCCCTAAACGCCCGTGTTGACCCTAACCCTCGCTCTTGGCTTCAGAAAAGCAGCTTGTAATCGAAAACCTCGCTGTCTCGGCAACCACCTGCCCCGAGGGCCACGACAGGGATGGCTGGCTGCCAGATCGGGCCATCGGCCCTGTCCTTTGGTCAAAGTATTGTCAAAGCGAATGTGCCACGCTCTCGACAATTGCCTGGGCGGCCCCACGCAAGGTATAAAGTATCTCTTGCAGTTCCGCCAGTCCCCAACACATCCATATCATGCTCTCCAACGTCGCTATCGATCTGGTTGCAATCCCGTCTCAGCCTGGAGCCACCCGAGCGACGGCTTTTTCGACGGCGCAGCGTCTGCACACCTCGCAGACTCTGCCGACGTCAAGTTCTTTGGGCCTGATTACAAGTTTTCCGCGGACCGCTTCGCTGCCCGCTGGGGCAGGAGCATCACAGCCGCCGACGTTGCCGCGGTCATGCAGCGAATGCTCGTATGCATCCAGCAGAAGCCCGCCACGGTGGCACTCGCACAGCCGCAAGTGCAAGCCCTAGTTGCGCTCTGCGCTCACCTCGAAAACCGCACGCCCGCTGCGGCGCCCAGTGCGCCTATCCTCGCGGCGCTGGACACCGAGCCACTGGTCGAGCTGTGGCCCGCGCCACCAAAACCTCAAGAAGAATCCAGCCAGTCTGGTGCCGAGGCGGAAGCCGACGCGGCCCCGGAGTGGCGCGTGTACGGCAAAGACCGCCTGGCGAAGGCGTTCACGGCGCGCTTCTGCGACGCGTTGACCGGCGCGGAGAAGCCCGTGGTCGTGCCCTGCGTGCTGCGCTACGTCCCGTTCTCCAAGCCCCGGCGCAAGGGCGAGCGGTTCCCCGGCGACGTGCTCGATGCGGTGAACCTCATGCTCGACTACGTGCGCGCACATTGCCCGGGGGCGTGCTCTGACTTTGCGTGGCGCGCGCTGGTGAGCATCAAGCGTGATGTTGTGCGCAGGCCTTTGAGACCCTGCCCCTCTGTCCGGAAAGCGTGAGGGTACGTCATATGCTTGCTGTTTGCGTATATTGGGTGATAATGTTGCGGTAGATGGAAGAGCCCTCGATCGACTGGGAAACGATGAAAAAGGTGCACCTGTTCACTGCAAATGGAACTAAGGCCCGAGTAACATCTTGGGTTGGGTGTGTGTGTGCCCATCCCACCGGGCTCCAGCCAACGTTGCATGTATTCCAATATATGTCTCACAGAACGAGCCACAACGACGACAGAGTGCATGTATGCGGGTCATTGAGCTGCCCAAGCTTGTAGCAATGGGCTTCCCAATATACAGACAAAAAATGCGTGCCGCTTGTAGCGCCATTATCGGTGTGGTAAACACAGGCTCACCCAGAAGCAAAGACTTGCCTCGGACAAACATTTCCTCGATACATTCGTCCCGCTTGCTTGGCCACGAGCTTTGATCAACGACAGGACTGGCCACGAGCATACCTCTGACAGTGACGCCAACGGGGCCACTATCTGGTAGAGAAGGCATCGCCTCCCAGTGCTAGGGTCCCGACCCTTCCTTACGTCGCCATCATTCCGCGGACACGCCCACGGCGCACATCCCTCCGTCCAAAAACGCAGACACGCACAATGGAACCCGATCGACGCGCGCGCCAGGCGCGACAGAGGGCGAGCCCGAGGAACGCGGGGTGCACGGTGCACCCGCGCGCCGAGTGCCGCAGCGCCACGGCGCCGGGCGCGGGCGTCGGTGCAGGGAGGTATATTTCTGCCCAGCGGGCGTACACCTTCACGGTGTGCTCGGCGCCGCGCTGCGACGCGGGAGAGACGACGGCCGCGCGGGCCACGGTCCCATCCTGGAAGAGACGCGTGAGCGATCAGACGGAGGGCCTGTGCAGGGCACGCACCAGCATCGGCACGCTGTGTTCCCAGCGGACAAAGGTAGCCTCGGCGCACGCGGTGTACCTGCCCGGAAAGAGCGCGCCACGGCCATGCACGGCTCGCCGTGTTGCTGGGACTCGGAGCGCGTCAGCACGGTCTGGCGCGGCGAGCAGACGGCTCTCACGATGCAGGCTGTGCGCTCGAACTCGACGTCCTGCGCACCGTGGCGTGGCAGTCGGGAGCGCGAGCGCGTGGCGGAGTGCGTCGAGCGTGCGCGCGAGGAGCACGGGGTTGTCGAGCATCTCGGAGCTGATGGGCGCTGCCGGGCCACCCTGCGGAGGGCCAGCGGTCCACATGGGCCGTTCTCCACGCGTTTTTGGTGTGTCGCCCGGCGAAGCGAAGGTCGTGTTCATGGCCGGGCAGTACGGGTAGGCTCAGGACGTCGGGTGCTGCAGGTCGGTGCTTTGTTGTCGGGGTCCGACAAAGCATTGGCTGCGAGCCACTCGCCACAGAGGCACGCCACCCGTCCACGCACGGCGACGGCGCTCATTGGTGGGTACTCGTGCTCTTTGTTTGCTGCGAGTGTCGTCCGCCGGCTGCGCTATCACGTACCCACACCCGACGAAGCTCGGTGGCTGAGCAAATGGTACACAGCACCTTTCGGGCCGAGACGGCCGCACGAAAACCTATCAGGCACATTCGTGTGCGATTGCAAGGGGCTGTACATCTGGCGCAGCGTGAGGTTGGTTCTGAGTTGGCTGACATGAGTGTCCAACACGAGAGTGATGATGGGCGCTCCCCGTCCACCTGCGCCAACTTCGGTCTTGCCACGGTTGGAGTTGTCGAACGCGCAGGACGCACTTATCAGCGGGAGTATCTTCTCTTGCAGCTTGGAAAAACTTTGCCAAGACTGCATGCCCGCCCAGCCGTTGACTCACAGCCCACCAGCGCCCAGACCAATAAGAATATTCGTATTAGGAAGTGACAATACATAGTATAATGAAGTCATCGAGGGGTCGTCACCATGAATGTGTATCTATATTACTAGTGTCCAAGGAGGTCCTTTAAACCAAGGGAAAGGAGGGGTATATGCGGCGTCCAGGCAAGCCCGCGCTGTTCCAGCATCTTCGAGCGCGAAAATAGGTGAGGAGAAGAAGGACTGTGCATCATCAGCAGGACTAGTACGTATTCTCGGCCTGTGCTGGGCAACGGGCTCCGTCGAGCCGGTGTCGCCGCCGTACTTGCCCTCGCGCGCTTCGCGCTCCTGGCGGTACTGCCGCGGGAGGAGGAGCGTGCCCGCAAAGTAGGCGGTGCAGACGAGCTGGGAGGACAGAGATGAGCGTTCTCAGAAGAGAGGACGCAAAGCGGAGGAGACGCACCACAAGCCAGATGATCCAGACGATGTTCGCGCCATTGTGCACCTTCCCACGCCCGGTGTAGAGCGGCCACTCGACGCGGAAGCCCGTGCGCACCTGCGGCAGCCCTCGTCAGCATTGCAGCCCAGACAAGACGCGCACACACGGACGCGCACCTGGTAGAACGAGATGCCGATGAGGAAGATGCCGAACGTCGCGTGGAAGTAGTTCTGCACGTTGCGGCCGAGCACGGGGAGGAAGCGGATCTTGAAGAAGTGGATGAAGCCGCCGAGCGAGAGCTGGAAGAAGTAGAGCACGAAGATCGCGACGCCCCACTTCTTGTGCGTGTCGTCGAGGTGTCCGCCCGCGCCCATCTTGTTCACGGACTCGACGCCGACGGCGAAGCCCGCGACGATCACCGGCAGCGCTGTAGATCATGGGTCAGCAAAACACTATATGATTTTACACGGGAGAGCGGCGCACCGAGCACCCACTGGATGATCCAGTGCAGGCGGAACCAGAACGGGCTGAACGTCCGCAGGTAGCGGGCAATGAGCGCGCCAAGCGGGAGCAGGAAGAGGAAGCCGATGACCATGAGGATGCCGTGCGCGATGATGTACTTCTCGTACTCGAGCAGCGGCGGGTGGAATACGACGGGCGCAGGCGCGGGCGAGGCGGGGCCGCCTGGTGACGCGGCGTCCGTGAGCGTCGAGATCGGGTTCGTGGGGTCGCGCGAGCCCATGGCGAGCGTCTTTGAAAAGTCGAGTTTGGTGGGGCCGGAGTCGAGGTGCTGGATGAGCGTCGCGTCGACGGCAGAGTCGTCGGGGTTCTGGTTGGAGAAGGCCCAGATGATGCTGCCGTCGCTATTTGAGTCTGTCGGGACGGTGAAGCTGATCTTCGGGTTGTTCCCGGAGAGCACTGCGAGTGGCTCCTCGAGCGAGGCGGTGCGTGGGGGATTCGAGTCCACCGTGGGCATGACTTCGCCCGGCGCTTTTCGCTGGGACAGTGTGATTGAGCCGTCGGAATTCGGCCAGAGGATGACCATGGGAGAGTTTGCCATTTGCTGGCCAAAGCCACTGCGCATCGCGAAGCCGCAGTGAGAAAAAGGAAGGCTGCGGGAGAATTGGGGTACGCACATAGCCATCCAGCCCAGGCTTGCGGCTCCTATGCTCTGAAGCGTATCTGGGAGAAACCATGGACGTCAGCGGGTCACCAGGCAGGCTGATGGCAGGAAAACGCACACATCGTGTTGGAACCGTTGTGAATGCCTCCTATACACATGAGACTTGTACATGTGACGTCGCCATTCATGCCAACAAGTGCCGAGGACGACGAGTTCGCGCCCGCAGAGCTCGAGGGGGTCGGGGTAGCCGCAGCAGACGTCGCCGCGGACGACGAGGAGGCATCATCCTAGTCACGAGCTTGAGTTTGAGACCAATTGAGAACAAAAGAAGTGCACTCACGCCACCTCTTGCAAGAGTGACTCCGAGAAGGGTCGACGCGAGGACTCCGAGTACGGGAATGTTTCTCATGGTAGAATGACGAAGCAGAGAGAGGCCTGGGAGGGATCACTCGCGTTCGGGCTGGCATGTCTTATACGTGAGAACGCGCGGTGGTTGCTGCGGGTTTCATGAGCCTGTGCAGGCAACGCACGCCACGCCCTGCGAAGCCTTCCCGTGGGTGCTCCCGTCCAAATCGGGACTCCCGTCTGTTCTCGATCCGATCAGATCATGTCCGTATCCGGCAACTGTCGTTGTTCGACGGGTGCCCGTGGGTGAAACACTTCCCCGACCGAGCCTGCTCTTGTCTGTTCCGCGGGGAGAAAGGAGATACCACTCGCAGTCGCCGCGCACAGCCGCAGATGTATTGTACACATCGCCAGCGGCTGCGGAACTTGCACCGCTTGAAACGCAGGACGTTGCCCATTCGCACCACCGCTTGCTGAACACCTCGGGCGGCCTCCCCAAGCGCAGTGAGCACTTGGCAGTGCATTTCTGCAGAGAAAGTTTGAGCTAGTGCGATAGCCTCTCCGTATTCCGAATTGACTGGAGCTTGGCAAACGTACAGATAACGCGTGCTTGTCGCACGTCGAGGCGAAAGGTCAAGTGCCTGATCGTGGGGACGAGGCAGTGAATCTCTCCAACGCGCCGCCGATCAGGGGGTTCGCTTCGCAGATACAGATGGTTCCGGCCATGAAACATACACCGACCCCGCAGCAGCCAATCGAGGCTGACGAATTGGGCGCAAAGGGAGAGAGTGCAGTGATTACCTGCGTGGGCGCGATCCTGGATGGCGTCAAGTGGAGATGACCTGAGCCCCAGGCCACGCTGGCCTACCCGACGTCTCTCTTCCCGCTGCGCAGCACTGCGAAGGCGCCATCATTGACGTCTGTCTCGCTCACGCGTCCGGCTCAAACGGCGTCATTGGGTACAGATCGATCCACCTTCGCACCGCAAGTTGCGAAATAGTCGTGGGCGAGACCATGTCGCAAAGGCTGGCTGCGGGGGGTGAGAAGAAGAGGCAAGGACTGGGGAAACCATGACGTACCACAGCACTTGCTACCAACAGTCGGGCGCTGGCTGTATGCAATCCAAGAGAGTCGAGGCAGGTTTTCCGACGACAGTTGATGCAGCAGGCGAGTATGGTCAACTTGCTAGGGGAAAGTGATTATAAGCTACGCATGAAAGTGCAGCTAAAGCTCAGTTAGCCGTTATCCGCATGCGTAGAGCTTCCAAATGCACCCCGAGATTACTCGAGAAAGACGAGATCGAGATCGTCATGAATTGGCACCGCCTCCCATCTACGACAGAGTGCACTTCTAACGTGGTCTCTGCTTGATCAGCGTAAACACTGTGAGACACGGACTGGAAGTACCTGTGCCAGAAGCTCGGTCTGCGGTCTACCCAACACAGCGGTAAGCATCGTCCGGATGGCATGCACTGCAAGGCGCAGCTCAGAAATCATGCAGGCATGCCATTGCTGCCGCCTTGAGGCTGCGCTGTGTGCACCATACTTCGGCGTGTAAGCTATAGAGCGAAATTGAATCTGCGCTGACGCTGAGCTGAACGGAAAGACGTACGTCCATGAAACGGCGATTGCGCTCATCGCAGCGAACACAGCGCGCAGATCGGTGCAGACGGCGAGACACTACCGAATGTTGACTTTGACCATAATGAGCAAACGACGAAGTGTGCATTGAAGAACCGTTGTCATGCACCGAGGAATGTTACCGTGATTGACTCAAACATGGTGACCATCCGAATCGCGACCTCTTTCCAGACGTTCTCTAGGGGCATCTTGCACGGATCGTCGGTGAGCTGGCCAAACACGCGACGACAGCTGAAGTTGGTGCAAGCAAGTTCACACAGCATCATAACGCGCAAGAGAAAAGACAGGATGTGCCGACGCTGAGAACAGCGAACGAGAGCAGATGACGAAAACACGAAAGCGCCGAAAGGCAGAGGGCGTCGGGCATGCCACGTTGGGAAAGGGGCGGGATTGATGGTGGCCCCTCGGAGGCGCCGCCCCGAATCCCAGCTCTGCACCGTCTCACGCGAACACACGTTTTGGAACCCCTCAGTTTGAAATCTCGCTCGAGTCGTCACGCGGAATCATGCATATGCAAGGTTGTTACGCCATGTTGAGGAGGGCACGTCTTCCGCGGGGCGCAGGTGCGTTGCACGGTCCATTCGTTTGCTCGTGCAGGCTTCTGATCTCGCTGTGCCGAGGCTAGACACCAGCGTTGTAGTAGGCCCCTCTCCGAAGCTTGCAATTGTCCTCGGCCAAAGCACGCCAGATGATGCACAAGTGGGCGGCAGAGCCCTTGTGACCACTCGTTTTCCGCATTCGCCCGGTCCGTCTCCGACGGGTGACTCTGGGCGTCGGGCTGGACGGCACCTGGTTGCGAACGACGTCGCACGATGCCGGCTTCAACGACGGAAGAGGTTGCACTGCAAGATCTCCCTCGGGCTTCGCAGCATGTGCGTCATGAGCATGCCAACGGGCCAGAGGCAGCGTCCGCCCCACAGGATGCAGCCCAACAGTCCAACGAGCACCTACGCGACGCACAGGAAGAGTGGAGACCATCAAGGCGGTACCAGACCGTCTTGTTAGCAGCGGGGTTCGCCATGATCTTTCATGTCATCGGGATCAACTCCATCTACGGTATCTTCCAGGTGCGTCGTTCGCGGACTGCTCGTAGCCACGCGTGCCCTCATGCATGGTTGCGTCCGCTCTAGGAGTTTTACACCTCGCCTGCGAGCAACATCAAGGGTGCACAAGGCGAGGACGCGCTGGTGTCCCTGGTGGGCACGATCGGCACCGGCCTAACCTGGAGCGGCAGCATCTTCGTCAACCCGCTCATCGCGCGGACGCAACGCGTCCACTTCATCATGCTCTCTGGCGTGTTCGTCATGAGCCTCGGGATCTTCCTCGCGAGCTTCAGCACAGAGGTGTGTCCAACTCTGACTTGTGGACAACATGTGCTCAGTGCGTCGCAGCTCTGGCATCTCTATCTGACGCAGGCGCTCCTGTACGGCATCGGAGCGTCCCTCTACTACTTCCCCATCCTCGCGCTCACGCCAGCGTACTTTGATCGCCATCGTGGCTTTGCGTTGGGCTTCATCCTCTCTGGAGCCGGTGTCGGCGGGCTCATACTGTCGCCGGTCATGAGCACGCTCATCTCGCGCCTTGGTGTTGGTTGGGCGCTGCGCATCCTCGGCATATGGAACCTCGTCGTCGGCATCCCGGTGTCGTTCGTGGTGAAGAAGCGCGGGAACGTCTACAACTCTGGGCGTGGCCGCACCAGGGTCGACCTGAGCGTCGCAAAGCGCGGGGCGTTCATTTGGCAGGTGAGCGCGGCGCGGCCCCATACGTGGTCTCCGCGGGGATTGACGGACTGCGTGGCAGGCGTTCGGCGCGTTCCTGCAGGCAGGCGGCAACGTGGTGCCCACGTACTTCCTCACGACGTACTCGGTCTCCGTGCTCGCGTACTCCCCGAGCAAGGCCTCGCTGCTGCTCGCGATCAACAACGCGGTGAACAGCGTCGCGCGGATCGGCATGGGCGTCCTCGCGGACCGGGTCGGGCGGCAGAACACGCTCATCGTCAGCGTACGTGGTGCGCCCGCACGCGCTGCCCGCACGCACACCGTACTGACGCGCGCGCGCACAGGTGCTGCTCTCCGCGGTGTCGGTGCTCGCGCTGTGGCCCGGTGCGCCGCGCGCGCGCTTCGTCGCGTTCGCCGTCGCGTACGACGTGCTCGCGGGCGGGTACAACGCGCTGCTGCCGACGACGCTCGCGGAGGTGTACGGCGTGCAGCACTACGCGTCCGTGAACGGCGCGGTGTACTTCATCCGCGGGCTCGGCGCGCTCTTCGGCGCGCCCCTCGCGGGCGTCATCCTCGGCAGCCACCGCCGCGGGCTCGGCCTGCACGCGGCGGGCGCCGCCGCGGACCTGCACACGCTCCGCGCGAAGTACACGCAGGTGGCGGTGTACGATGGGGTCTTGCTTCTTGCGGCGACGCTGTGCGTCGCGTATGTCAGGTGGTCCGACGCGCGGTACAGGGGACGGTGGCAGTGGAAGGCATGACGGTGCATTGATTTACATGTATTCTTTCTCGGCCCTGGATCATGCTAAGAGGATTTGCTCAGCAAGCCGCCCTGGACAATTCAACCATGCTAACTGCGCAGTCGTAAATGATTTCTACTACACCCACACGTGACTAGGTGGCAAAACCTTGACAGAGCCTGCACCGGTATGCTGTGCAATATGAAAGCAGCTAGGCCCCTTCTTGTTCGTATGGCTTCGCAGGTGTCACTTGCATTCTCCAGTCCGCACCAACGACAGCTGAATCGAAGACAATGTCAGCAGAGGGAGCCGCGACGGCAGATGCATCGGTCAACGCGGTTGAGCACGGAAGGCAGGTGTATCCTGAGGCCTGCGCTAGCTGTGTGCGCTGACGGGGTATCGGCAGCAGTGAGAACGGCCCCGTCGAGGACATGAGCGACATCGCGGAGGGACCGATTTCCCTCGCCCGACTGGCCCAACAGCAACAATCCAACGAAATAAGGCTCAGAACACCGACTATAGTCGTCCGAGCGCGTCGGTTCCGCAGTAAGCGGTACTGTCCCAGCCCTGAAAGAGGAGAGCACACGCATGTTGCCCCCGCGGCGTCGCGAGCCGCTCGAGTTGCACGTCCCATCTGCGCCCCAGCTGAGGCCGGGCTCGACGAGGACTCGGAGACAGGGGACGAGCCAGCCTTGAACTGGTATGGCGCGTTGGTAACGGTGACTACGACGGGTCTTGGGACGTGGAAGCTGTTGGCCACTCTCTTGGGCGAGAGCGACATGGGGGTGACCGTCAGTGACTGGACGCTCTCTGTGCTCCTGGCGCTGGCGTACGTCCGCTGTGCAATTGGCCCCCGAGCAAGTGCTGACGACGGGTCAGGTTCTTCTGGCTGGAAAGACTAGGCCGGACCGTCCCCTCGCTTCGATGGATGCGGCAGCGGAACGCGGCCGTCGACGTCGTCACCGGTTTTTGTGCCGTGTGCTGTGCGTACATTGGTGCTGCATCCGCACATATGGTTTACTGACCGCTGACAAATGACAGACGGCACGCGTCTGACCCTCAAGTTGCTTCGGGGCTTTGACGTTCAAGCCGTACACCGTGGTCAAGTTCGAGAACATGACTCTGAGAGGACACTCGGAACGATGGAAACGTGACCAAGTGGGCGTGTACCGGGGATAGCCTGCGAGGCTTACTCGTACAGCAGGCTATCTCTTGTATATGCCTCTAGCGGGGGATGTCATGGTTCAGGTTTGGGTTGCAAGCTATGTTTCAAAGTTCACCGCGTGACTTTGTGGTAGCAAGGCTTATCACTGGCCAGTCTCGTATATGCTGGAGAGAAAGATAATTTCCGGCCTTCGCTGGCCTTGTGAGTGTAGATGGCAGCTTTTCATATCGTCCAGACCCCTGTCCAGCGCTGTTCGCGAGGCACTTTTGCTCGACATTCCATGCAAAGACGTTTCGCATTGACGAGACAGATCCTGGATAATTGCACCCGAGCCAGCGTGGGGTAAACCGGTCTGATTGCCGATTTGAAGAGGAGCTGCCCCTGTATAAGCGGCGGGTTCTAGCCCCACCCCGTACGTAGGCACAACTATCGGGTCAATCGTCTTTTCTGCCCAATTTCTGCCAGCGCGTCGCCCTCGAGGCACACACCGCCTCCCCGCCACGTCTTGCTGCCCGACCACCACCACCACCATGTCTGTCGTCGCTCGTCATCCCCGCTATTGCATACTCCTTGCGTGCGTCCTCGTCGGCGCATTCTTCATGCTCTCGACGCCGTCGCTGCCTACCGACTCGCTGCGCTCGGCGCCCTCGATACGCAAGGTCCTCGACGACGAAGACAGGAGGTACGAAGAGGCGCTGCGGGACAGGCAGGCTCTGGTGGAGAAGTGGGGACCCACGGACGACGACGTTGTTTCGTGCGTGTTCAATGTCTCATACAGGCCCGTTGCTATGCTGACCACGCGGCGTGCACAGCTTCCCCGATCCCTCCAGCGGCAACTTCTACACCCTCTGTGAGTATCCCTTGCTGTGCTGCGCACACCGGCTGCGTTCTGACCGTTCTGGAAGGGGACTTTTTCATCCCGACCTACCGCTGCCCGCACCGCGTCCAGCGTGTCGGCACGCTCGGCGACGGCGGCAAGTGGGTGTGCGGTCTCGAGCGCGTCGCGCGCCAGCGCAAGCCATGCACGATCTACTCCTTCGGCGTGAACGGCGAGTCCTCGTTTGAGGCCGCGCTGCTCGAGGCGGCGCCGCACTGCCAGGTGTGGGGCTACGACTTCAGCGTGGGCAGCTTCGGGCCCGAGGTCGCGAACGTGTCGCGGCTCGCGCGGCGCTCGCACTTCTTCCCGTACGCGCTCGCGGGCGACGACGCGCCGCACGCGAGCCCGCCGCGCTTCACGCTGCAGAGCCTCATGCAGCGCAACGGCCACGACTTCATCGACGTGCTCAAGATCGACATCGAGAGCGCCGAGTTCGACGCGCTCGCCGCCTTCGTCGACGCCTTCGTGCCCGCGCCCGAGTACGAGGCGCGCCACCCGCACGGCCCGCCCGCCGACGCGCCCGCGCTGCCCATCGGCCAGCTCCAGCTCGAGATCCACGCGTGGGGCGACAACGGCGCGTTCAAGCGCTTCCGCAAGTGGTGGGAGCGCCTCGAGGGCGCGGGCCTCCGCCCCTTCTGGACCGAGCCCAACCTCGTCTACATCAACCTCGTCCGCGGCTCCAAGCCCGATCTCGCAGAGGTGAGCATGAATGATGTACTTGTACGGGGCCTTGCTGATGGCCGTGCCCCAGTATTCGTTCATTAACATCCGTGGAACCCACGCCCTCACTTCGGACAAGTACTAAGCTCTCTCGCTTGCTAACTCATGCCGCGGCACCGGCTGTCGTTGCTAGTTCCCCGCTCTCGTCTCCGGAAAAGTTTGGACAGTAATCTCTCTTTGCTTGTAGAACACACATCTGCTCCATCTCTAGGATATCATTGGTTTAAATGTAATTTTTCTCCTGCTTTTAGCATCCAGTATGCTGCCCAAAGTCCCGTACCACGGCGTTGACCGAGGCCGTTGTGGCACTCGCGGATCACCAGAGACACCGATGAGAAGGCTATGAAGGCTGCCAATCTGGCAATAGGAGCGCGATATAGGCAGAAAAGCTTACATGCCGTCCAGAATGAAAGCAGCGACGATATATCAGACAGCTGACTCCGACGTTGCTGCGTTAATTCTCACGTATCAAACTGTCGCGGCCGTATCGAAGGCACGTAGTCCTCGAAGCATAAGGTCCAGTTTTACCGAGCTGTCGTCTTCCTTGAACAGTGTAAAGAGCGAGCCAGGGTCGTACGTCACGTTTGTCCACACCGGCCGCACTTCCTGGGTTCCAGTGCTGTCAACGCCATTGCTGGGTAACTCTGGGGAGACCTGGCAGGAGCATCGATGGCCTGAGGGTGGTTCGGTACCAGTGGAAGGTAGACGCGGGGGACCACACACCCCTTGCAGGCGCTCATCCAGAACCACGTCGTTGGGGGGTGACCAAGGTTTCCACAATGCGGGTTTTGCAGCTCGAGGCGGCTCAATGGGTTGCCGCGTGACGGCGGAGACATTGGTTATGGTATCGTTAACACGCACGTTGCAGGCCAAGACTTGAAGACCAGTCATGACGACGGACTCTACACATTGCTTTAGCTTGTTAACCGCCGGTCGAGAGAGACAGAGCCTCACCGGCCTGATCGGCGACGCCGACCTCCATAATTTGCGGTGCGATCGGTATGGAGGGCGACACAATCGCAGTAGGCAGCCGTTCGAAGGTCCGAGTCGACAATCGGGATCGTTGAGGCAACAATGATAGGGAAGTATGGAACGTCGCAGGTCCCGTTGGTCGAAGCGTTCGTAGGGACGGGCGCAGCTGTACCCGTATAGACGGCGGGGAAATCTAGTTCATCGGATGAGCCGTCATCAGCTTTGGACAGAGCGCTGAGGCACGAACAGGGGAGAGGGATAGCCATCCGCAGATCGCCACAACCTTCGAAGCTCGCTTGGAGCACGTAGTTGGGCGCCGTCGTGGTGTTGTCCATAGCGCATGCAGGATCTCTGGAGGTTGCTACAGGGACGACCTGCAGATCCTGGAGAACACCGCAATCTACGTCGTAGGTCGAAGCGTTCACGGCAACGTTCCCGGTGGCGGAGGCGACCGCAGGGATCATATCGTACACCATATTCTCTGAGAGACCCAAGGTAGGGAACTGATCATACACTAGCAAAATATCGTACGGAATAACAAGGCTAGGTTTGTCAGCGTTATCGTTCGAGGTAAGCGACTTGGAGAAACGAAGACGTACTCTTGTAGGTAACTTGAATTCGCGAGAATAGTATCATAGATATTAGATCTTGTCGAGGTGTATGATACGACTTGGAGCATGCTGCCCATGGTAATGAGCAGGACAGTGACCGAGAGATTATAGGTGAATATCAGTAGTACGCTTGGAAGCGTCACACAAGGATCTCTCTGCCGCCATAGGGCTACCACAGATGGCCATAGACCGCGCCAGGCGTGGTCCTTGTCAAGAATCGATGTCAGAGCCTAAGCGAGAGCTGTTGCGTGAAGCTTGCGCAGTATAGGGCATATGACTAGGTGAGTATGCATGAGCGTGGGTAGTATTTAGCATCGACGTTGATGATACGCACCATGGAGACGATACGCGTGGAGCTAGTCACGAGTAAGGGCAGCCAGATCGCTGTGTACTCGTTTAGGGCCCATGATATGCGGTGTTCCGGATGATCCATAAGATAGATGACAATGGCAGCACAGTGAAGAGCAGCGAGAAACCCGTGCAGAGCGAGGCACAGGCAGTCCCTGAGACGCGACGGACAACCTGAGCTCATAAGAGCAGCACAAACACGCTGAAGCGAGTCTTGGGGATGCACGCACCTCGGTCAGCCGTTACGTAGTCTCATAACGTGAGCACGCAAGTGCTCGGGACCCATTGCACCACACGCCACTCGTAGCGTCGACATCTGTGCCAGCATGCGCAAAGTCCGCCACGAGGCTCGCCGTCGGGCCACGAGGCATCCATATAGGGCAATTGTTGTTCAGGGTGGATCCTCAAAGCGACATCGTGCCTGTGTACGCGACCCATTCTGACATACAGAACAAGGTAAGAGATGGCAAACCATGCTCGTGACGTAGCACAGACCTTTTCAAGCCCGACACCACATCACGCTTCGGCCCGCATTGATATTGATTTCACTGAAGGCCTCCAACCCCTGCCCTGTAGTTTGAGGTTCAGCGTGTTTTAGACATTGCTCAAGGAGATAGAGAGAAGCTCTAGGAATTACGGCCTGCCTAGTGGGATGAGCACGCGCGTCAACGCAAACATTGGCAGATACAGATGAGTTTGAGACTGGCTCAGGGAGTGACAAGTATGGCTATCTTATACCGCGTGCAAGCCATGGACAAACCGCGCGTTCCGCCAAAGCTTCAAAAGTAAAAATGAGCTCTTCTCAGAATATGGAGTGGGTCAGAGCCTACGTATATGAATTTAGACATCAGCAACTTGCCCCAGGCAGTACACACGCACCATTCTGCTCGTCCGCACCATCCCGTACTCCCTCCTCCGGATCATATCCCACATACACGAGAGGGCGTGTTCTGATAACCCTGCGGCAAAAGCGAAGCTTCCCGGCTGCGCGCGCGAGGGCCATGTTATTGCTGATATCGCGCCACAGTGCACGCGCAGCGCTCGCGGAGACGCTATCCTCGAACTGCACAACGCACGCACGCATGTCCGCGCCACACGCGGCGACAGGGGCGTCGAGGGCGGCGCAGAGCGGCGCAGCACCTGCCATGCGCTCGCCGACTACCAGCCGCACCTCGCGCACGGCGCCCGCGGGCGTCGCGGTGAGCTCGGCGGCGCGCAGGGACGCGCGGAGGCACCCCGAGCGGAGCATGATGCGGAAGCCGCCGGTGGGCGGGCCGCGCGCGTAGCCTGGTTGCGACGTTAGCACGGGTGCTGGGGTAAATGTGCGAGACCTGCGTACCGCTGCCGGGCTGTAACTCCAGGTGAAACACGGCATGCCCGCCAGCCGGCAGGCAGTCGGGACGGAGAGTGCACCCGCAGCTGTGCTCCACGAGGGCCTCGAGGACGCGCTCGGCGTGCTCGAGCTGCTCCTGGCGCAGATGCGGGATCCACGCGTGTCGTGGGGGGCGCGAGAGCGCCGCAGGGTCGCGCGTGCAAACGAAGGGGTGCAGAAACGCCCACGGGGCGGGGCACTCGTCCATATAGAGGTCGAGCACGCCGTGTGCGTCGATCCACAGGCGTGCCGGCGGCGGACTGCGGACGGTGTCTACAAAGGAGACACGGCGGAGCTTGTAGTATCCCGCGGGGAGGCGTCCCAAGAAGGAGCGCGGGACGGTGTCCGCGGGCGGGCTGTGCACGGAGCGCAGGAGTGCGACGAGGTCTGCCGCATGAGCGAAACGCACGCCTTCGATTAGCAGTCCGTACGAGACGGAGAGCAACGCGGGGAGTGTCCTAGGCACAGCATGGTGGATTGAGGTGAAGCGGACTGCAGGGAGCATGTTCGTTGGACCGACGGAGCTAGGGGCGCGGACGGTGAGCTGGATTGCACCGTCCTCGAGGTCGGGAAAGAGATAGCTTGCGGTGTACATGATGTACGCCCAGGGTTCATCCGCCAAGTCAATGCTGAGCTTGAGGCCCTGCACGTACTGAGCGATGCCAAAGCGTGACGAGACCGGCGCCCGCACGAATGCGAGGAGCGTCCTCGCATCGTCGCGGGAGCGGAGAGTTAGCTCATAGAAGATTTTATGTCGAGTATGAGCTGCCCAGTGACGGCAAGTCAGCGAGACCCTACCCAGCTGCTGCTTTGTGAGCCGCAGGGGTGTTTCCGGTGGGAGATTCTCACTTTCTCCTGGGAAGTATGAAAGGTATTGGCCGGAGAGGAAGTCGACGATGGAGTGTATGAGCTCTTCCGGAAGATCGGCAGGTGTGACTGGCATCTTGTAAGCCTTGCTCATCTGAGGCCGAAATGGTGCTCCTAATGTGTTGGAGAGTAAGGGATTTCAGGCAAACTTCAGGATCAATACCGCGGGAGGCGATGGAACTCAGATAGCGACCGTGACGTACCGTGAACCGGGACTTGGAACGCTTCTGAACATCTTGAAAGTGTGCGGAGTAGGAGTCGGTGAAAGCAGCTGGGGACCAGGAGCCTCTTGTTTGCGCCAGACAGCGGAGTTGATGAGTGTACAGACAGCGGATGGGTCGACGAACTACGATGACCGAATGCGGCACTACGGAGCTTGCCGTGAGGTCTCGCATCGGGCGCCTGCACATTTTGGCGATTATTCTCACCTAGTGCGTCTGGAGGTGGTGCTGACCAGGATGTTCTCCCACTCGGGGCGTGAATGTCCAGAGCTCCGTATAAAGGCTCTTCAACCCAACCTCAAGTTTACATCCCTGGCTTCGAGGGCCAATTGCCAGACACCTTCGAATGTCTTACTTCGCCATTGATCCTCGAGCCAATACACTCTCGCGGTTTCCAGGCCTGCTCCTGCATATTCCCCAAACGTCTTGTGTGGTCACTGCTCTCCTGTCTGCCCCAATCGCCCCCTCCTCGACTCCTGTCACCATGCATTGCCGACGTGCGAAGGTTCACCTTTGGAGCCAGGCGTGTCTCGATCGGACACCCCTTTCTCGCGGCGCTATAAGACCTCCACCAGCCCTGCGCCCCTGCCCGCACCTCTCCACGCCCTCTGCCAACGATGATAGACGGCGTCCAGCACGACTGTGCGCTGCACCCGCGCCTCACGGAGCGCCTCGCGCGGCTGCTGCGCCTCCTGAACCGGCTGTACGCCATCCTCGCCTCGCTGGCGACGACCGCGCTCTACTGCGTGCTCTGGCTCTTCTTCCGCGGCGCGCCGCCGCACATGCACACGCGCCCGCACGTCGTGCGCAACGCCACCGGCGCGCAGGTGCACATCAGCCCCGCGGTGCTCGTCACGCGCGCACACGAGCCCGTCGGCCGCGCGACCGCGCTCGCGCTCGCGCGTGCGGGGTGGACCGCCTTCGCGGGCGTGCCCCCCGGCGCGCACGCCGCCGCGCTCGAGCACGCGTTCCTCGCGGGCACGGACACGCACGCGCGCGCGCGCCCCGCGGCCGTCGGCGGCGCGCTGCACGTGCTTGTGTGCGACGCGGACGACGTCGCGAGCGTCGCGGAGGCCGCGCGGCGCGTGCAGGCGTTTGACGAGGCGAACGGCGAGGTGCGCCCGTTTGTCGGCGTCGTGAACGTCGCGCCGCCGAGCGTGCTCGGGCCTGCGGAGACGATGGCGCGGCCGGAGATCGAGGTGCGTCTTCCTGCCCGCCTGCGGCTCCCAGGTGCACATACTGACGGGTGCACCCTCCAGCGGATGATCCAGAGCGGGCTCGTGTCCTGCATCGACGTCACGCGCGCTTTTCTGCCGCTGCTGCGGCAGCACCACGGGCGCGTCGTGAACGTCCTCCCACAGGGGGTCCGTCGTCTCCCCACCGTCCATGCGCGCCGTCGCGACTGACGCCTCCCGCACAGGTGTACCGCCCGCTCCCGGGCTGGACGATGGACAGCGCGGTGAAGGCCGCGCTCGAGGCGCTCACGCGCGCGTGGAACTACGAGGCGCGCACGTCGCGGAACGTGCACATGGCGGCGGTACGCCCGGGCTGGCTGCGCGCGGGCGGCGGCGGAGACGCGCTGCGGCAGCTGCCCGCAGAGGGCGCGCCGCGCGCCGCGAACGGCGACACCGGCACCGGCGGCGGCACAGACGGCGAGAAGAGCGGCGCGCGCACGCCGCTGCGCGCGGCGGCGGCGGCGCACCGGCGGATGATGGCGGTGTGGGCGCGCGTCATCGCGGCGGAGACGACGCTGGGCGCGACGCCCGAGGACGTCGCGCGGACGGTGTGCGCGGCGTTCCGCGACCCGTGGCTGCACGCGGTATATTCCGTGACGGCGGACGCGCTGCTCGGAGACGTGGTGCGGAGCATGGTGCCGGAGCCGATCGCTGAGTATGTGATCGTCAAGACCATGCTGTGAATGCCCTGACGACCTCCGCTCTTCCCTATGTGGGCTCGTATTGTTACGTCCTCCTGGGCTAGTCAATGCATATCGTGTATTTGATGCTCGCTGCAGGCGCGCAGTCGACGGTCTGGCCATGTAATTGCCGATGAAAATATCTCGCAGCACCTCGACCAGATTAGCAGTCACTGGAAATATTTTCTACATGACCATTGACTGTGAGATACGTGTTGCATCGCCATCATGCATAATAGGTATGCGGACTCAGCCCCGCGCGGTGTGCAGGACGGACTCTCTGGCCTGTCGAAGCTGTCATGGTTACCATGCTTTGAGGATATCGCCATGCGTGCAGCGCAACGAGATCCCGCGCCCTTCAGGCTACATTCTTTGCCTAGCCTCAGGTACGTACTCACGAAGGGGTATATCCATAAAACGATCGCTGAAATGCTCACTCGACGCGAGAAGTCCATTGATCATGCTCTCCGCCTGCTTCAGCCAGTCGTCGGGTCAGCGACGAAGTCACGATGGGAAGCAGTACCCAGAGTTCCCCCTGCCAAACAGGCAGAGAAGGTACAAAACGATTACTTATATTGTGCGAGAGCCGAGAGCCGATTGCTAATAGTCTATGGGGTGTACTTGAGAGAACAGGCTGTGCAAAGCGAGATACAACGAGAAATGCAAGAGAAAGTCCACAGGGAAAGCGTCCGTGTACAAAGCCTCAGTCTTTCTTCGCAGCAGTCGACGTGAAGACGATCCGGCCGCGGTCGTCCCAGATCCAGGTCCCGAGATCCTTGTTCACGTACAGCACCTCATTCTCCGCGAGGGGGTGCTCGGGCAGGCCGGGGGACTTCCACCACTCTGCCACACACACACGAGAAACACCGTCAGCATGCGCGGGGAGGTCAGGCGCGAGAGGGGGCAGACACGCACCCGAGTACTTTTCGCCCTGGAAGTGGTTGTAGAGCGAGTCGTACGCGAGCATCGGCGAGCCGATGTACGCCGGGTTCTCGTGCGTGTATGTCTCGGGCGGGAGCACGAACCAGTCCTCGCTGTACATGGGCTCGACGCGGTACGTCACCGGGCCGCCGCGCTCGCGCCGGATGAGGAACCTGCGAATAAAACGCTGTTAGCACGAACTGCACCACAGGCCGTGCGCGGCAACGCACTTCTTGGTCTGCCACCAGTCCTGCGTGATGAGCTCGTGCGGGATGAGGAAGTCGACGGCGTAGTGGCGCGGGAACCACGTGAAGCCCTCGTACATGCCCTCGCGGAACGCGACCTGGCGCTCCTCGCCCTGGCTCGAGAAGAGCGCCTTGCGCGGCTTCTTCGCCTGCTCCTTCATCGCGTACACGAGCGCGGCGCGCATGAGCGCGTTCTCGGGCTCGAGCAGGCGGTTCATGTGCACCCAGTAGCCGGCGTTGTCGATCGAGAACGTGCCCGAGCCGGGCTGCGAGAAGTGGTACTGGCCGGTGACGAGCCCTGGGAAGCGCAGGAAGGTGAGGTCGGTGTGCGCGAAGGCCCAGTTCGACCACTCGGCCTCGTCTGGGACCTGTGTCAGTGCCCGGATGGCAGGAAGCGCGAGTGCACGCACCAGGGGCGCCAGAGTCCATCCACTGCTGCTGGAGGAAGCCGTCGAGTGTGCGCACCTGCGGGAGCTTCATGAACTCTGCCGTGAGGTGCTCCGAGTTCTTGTAGAAGCCGAGGTGCCCGGGGATGTAGATCAGCACGTTGTCGTTGTCCGTCGGCGGGCCAGGGAATACGAGGTCGTACTTCTCGGCCTCGTCCCACGGGAAGTTGCGCTCAAAGTTGCCGAGGAAGGTGTCCATGTCGCACACGCCCCACATCGGAGTGGCGGGATTGAGCCACTTGCGGAAGACGTGGTGCCGGAACGGACGGAAGTACGCGTGCACCTGTGCGCCGGTCGTCAGCGTGGATGACCGGAGGCGAAGATGGCGAGCCGTACCCGGTCGCCCCATCGACGCTCGTACATCTTGCTGACTACAGTCTCGCGCTCGAGCTCCGTGCAGCCGCCCCACCGCTCGCAGAGAAAGTCGGCGTGCAAGCCCCAGTAGTCCTCGCTCGAGAGGCAGACCTCCCGGATGTTGTCGATCCCAGGCGCTAGGCGCTCGTCACACCCGACCTCGTGTCGGTCGTCCTTGATGAAGAGGACATCAAGCATGGGGTTCGCGGCGACCGATGCGAAAAAGTTTGGGAGGTACAGGGGCTTGCTGGGGCCTGGGTTCCATATGGCGATGATGGTGATTTTGGGAGCGGGTTCGGGGTAGTGCTTCTCCTGAAGCAAGCAAGGTTGAGTTGTGCCAGCTGATGGCGTAGAGGGAATGACGCACCGAGCCTCCGAGATCCAAGACAAGCTCTTCACGGTCGAGGTACTGCAGGTCGCCATATGATCCCGACCGCCTGTAGCGGTAGAACGAGCCGCAGATCAGAAGGAGGCTGATGGCGATCCAGGCGGTGTATTTTCGCGACCAACGACCCATGGCTGCTCGGGGCGTGACGGGGGTACGCTGGAGGGCCCTCTGAGTGGTGGTGGTGGAGGTCAAGGGTGGTGGGGCGCTCCTGAGGGCAATTGTCCGAGGCATGGCGAACAACGACCGGGGCTGCCAAGGTTCATCGCCTCGATCCTCCTAAGACCGACAGATAAACGCTGAGGCACGATCAGCGTGAGTCTTCATTCTCACGGCACGTGTGATAAGGCATGAACGGTGCAGGCAGCTCCAGAGCACCATAGCGCAAATTGCGAGGGGTGGTGGGGGAAAAAGATAAAAGAGCACTCCGGCGCTGCCCCGCGAGGCGTCGGTATATATACCAGGTCTCGGAAGAAAGGGCGGGATTGGCCGGATGACGTCAAGTGGGTGGGCGATGGGCAGCAAAGATGGAAGAGAGCGGGCCATTCGTGGTGTCTGACAGCGGACCGCGGGCGGTGGGCGGGACACGGAGGCAGAAGGCGCATCATCCCGACCTCTTACGTAATAACGCACGGCGGGTATCGCTGGCCGCGAGGCCTGGATCTGCCATGTGGCCGCCACAATGGGCCGACATACCCAAAATATCTAAATGATATCCGATCGGGATCGTCATCCAACCACGTACACTCTCGCTGCAGGTCCACAACATTACGGAAAACTATGGCCAGCCTAGCCTTGAGACTTCGAGCTTGACTGCAGAACAGTAGGCTGTGTCTCTGCGGATGCATCAGGATGTGCCACTCGTGGCGACGCCTTGCACCCAGTGGCAAAGGCAGGCCACGGCCAGGTCTTTGTCTCTCACAAGGTATATATGTACTCGCACAACCTCCTCCAGACCATCAATTCCCGCAACACGGAGAAGTACTTCATGGAAAGCACGCAGAAAATCTTCGGCGACGAATCGTCGTTCTACGAAGTCCTCACAGCCATCGAGCATGCCTTCAAGGACTTTAAACCAGCGCAGCGAGTTGGCAAAGCATCGAATGTTTACAATCTGGGTCTCAAGGTACGCTCGATATCTCCTGACTTCCCTTCATAAACCAACACATTTCGATTTCATAGGAAAACGACAGTTGCATGGTACGGGGCCCGCACGTTATTTACGGCTACGAGGGCTTCGTAGAGGCGACCATAAAAGAGATCAACTGGTTGCAGAAGGAGGTGCGTCGATCGACCCAAGAGTACTCCCAGCTGCTCATGCACTATTGCACGCAAAGCAACACCACATCGTCTCGCCGAGCTCGCCCCGCGGGACATGCAGGCGGCCATCGCAGGCCGCGGGACCTCCTCGAAGACCGTGCAGCGCACGTTCTGCCTCATGTGGGACGAGATCGCACCGCTCGGCAGGCCGCTCTCGCCGCTGGACCAGGCAGGCCTGTTCGACATGCTGTACCGGGTACGCCGCTCCTTTCGCACCCGTTGTTGCACATCGCCTGCACCCCTGCTCACACCAGCCGCGTCTTCCCAGCGCGTCTACTTTGCGCCGATGTGCGCGCGCATCGTCCACCGCAAGTTCAGCGTCGCCGAGGACCGCATCGTGTGGGTCCCGGGCATCTACGACGTACGTCCCTCTCTGTCCCCGTGCGCGCACCTCGCTGAAAGCGCTGACACAACACGCCACGCCAGCGCTCCCTGCGCAAGTGGGACACGGACTTCTTCGGGCTGACGTTCGTGCGCGCGCGGCCGCACGCGCTGCGCACGGACACGGAGCCGGACACGGCGCTGGGGCTGTTCCCGGTGGCGCACCCGCTGAGCCGCGTGGGCACACTGCGCACGCACGCCGCGGCGCACGGCCAGTGCCTCGCGCCGGACCTGTACTGGGGCGGCTGGGAGCTGTGCGAGCCGGCCCCCGCGGCGGCGCAGGCGCTGCGGCTCGCGGAGGCGGGCCTCCCGCTCGCCGGCAGGCTCGGCGCGCTCCCGCGCCCGGGGCACCTCGCGGGCCCCACGCATGCGTTTTTGGCGGAGAGGCAGCGGCAAGCACGTGAGGGGGATACACAGGCTCTGGCGTATCTGCAGGCGCTCTTGCCGATGTATTCGGCTGGGCCGGGATCGCAGCCGGTGGGCTCCTACAGCAGGGTTTAGCTCGAGGAGGTCCCGGTCCGGATGTAGTAGCTACAGGACTGGTATGACTGTTCGTGTGAGTATGTACAAATAGAGTACGCGCCCAATGATTAATGTATACAGGCTATGCATGCAGTAACTGGATTCGAATCGAACCTCTATGCATTGTGGCGGCGCTGGCGTGCTCTTTGCACGGAGATCGCAATACAGGACTTGTCGCGGTGCCTTTAGTGCCATTGAGGCGAACTCCTGGACTGGTTACGCCACGAACCCAGTGGTCATGAGTGTCAGCGGCATCGTCTTGGCCCGCTGAGCTGCGGTTGCCGATTGTGCGAACGCTGTGCAGGTGCAGGTGTAGGCACGAAGCGATTTTTGAATCCAGCCACAGGTTCCCTAGACTTCGCACGAGATACCAGGATGCCACGACGTTATTTGCCGATGATGGTGGTACTAGGATGTGGGCGGGCATCTTGAGGGCTAGCGAGCGAGCATGGAACACTGACGGACACTTTCGTGTCGATCATCAGCCGTCCCGCCGATGCCAGCGCTGTAGAGGGCTGTTTTGTGCAGGGCTTTCTTTTGGGTGGTCTTTGTCAATACAGTGCAACCACGCAATGGGCAGCGTCAGAGCAAGTTGATTGTAGTGTGAGATTTGTGTACAATGGTCAATTTCGCCTTATAATTCGTGTCGTGCTATTGCACCGACAAATAGCAGTCGGCATGAGCAGAGCTGTATCGTCGTTACGCGTACGCAAGGTGGCAGTAGATAAAACCTGGCAAGAAAGCGTAAGTGTCAGTACCCTATAGTGACAATCCGAGCGCACGCACGACAATCATCTACGGAAAGATTGCGCATGAGCATCCCGAACGCAATCTCGTCGCCGTTCTTCAAGAATGCATAGCGACCCTTTCCTATCCTTGCCCCATTGATCTGCAGGGATAGAAGGGACTCAGTGACGCCACAGAGAGTAGAACACCATAGAGCGACGCACGTAGGTGCCGTTCGTCGAGTGATCGTACACGGTAATCGTGGACTCTGCGCCGATGCGCCCGTTCCATTGAATCTCGCAGTGCTGGTTACCTAGAAATGCCTTCAGTAACACGCACGGCCAGGTCGCGCATGACGCCACAACACACGCAGGTCATCAGCGATGAAGAGCAAGACGCACTAATCTTCATGCCTGAGAGGACATAGTCGTTTCCAACAGCCGGGTCGCCGTTACGGCCAATCTTGTACGTCCTCTTGGTCTTGCTAAAGTCGAGCTGACTCTGATGGGGGCTGCACGGGACGAGAGACCCCCAGAGGATGACCGGGGACGGCTGCAGGCCCACGTTCTGAACGGGCTGCTCGTGCGCGTCGGCATGCGTCGTGGGGCTGGGATCAAGTTCCATCTTGTCTTCGAGGTCGTCTTGTCTCTGCATGGTCAAGATTTGCGGTGAAAAGGGAGAGGAGGACTCACAGCGTCTACGAAACAATGTACTGGGAACCGGAGATAGCCGAGGGATGCAGGTGTGTCCTGCACGTTGTACACAGCATGTTCATGCTATGTCATGAGGGTCTGCAGTACACAGGGCTTTGATGGAGGTGCGCAAGATACCGTAGTTGCTCTGTATCATATATGAAGCTGGGAGCGGGCTTCGTAGGCTGTTGTCTTTCGGGGTCGCTCGTGCGTAGCCGCTGGCACCTGGCGTGAGTTGTACGTGGACAAAGAAAAGAATGAGGATGTCCATGTCAATATTGATCAGGTCAGGCCCCTCGTCCTCCTCGAAGCAATGCTATGGTTGATCCGGGATCAAATGATTGGAAGTAAATCGATATATAGACGGTACTTACTAGGGCGTCAAGTCTACTATTCCTAATAAGCATGCATTTCTTATCGACTCTTACCACACTTCACTCGCGATACTGACTTCGCCCAGATCCTGAAAACTAGTGGCGCTCTCGGAAACCGGCGACGAAGTTGGCCCAGTCTAGGAGGCCGCCCACGCTGTCCCTGATGTTGCTGCCACATGAGATGAACGTCGTAGGAAACGTGTTTGAAAGAGCTTGAGGAATGTCGAGATGATGCTGGTCGTGAGGACCTTCCGCACGTCGCGGCCGGCACGTCCGCCAATTCACCACTAGCATCTGTGTCGCAGACGCGGAGCAATCCTCGATATATACGCATATATGCAGGCTGCACCACGCACGGATGGCCCTCGAGGTGCAAACATCCTAAGCATGGGGACGGTGTGCCGCGGGGCATCGTCTAAAGTCCTAAAAACAGCTAGCTAGGACGGGGCGTGGACGCGGCGGGTGGTTGGCGTTGTGAGACTGCGTCAGCTGACTAGATTTGGGCGACCCGAGGCCCAGCGCCCTTGCGATGTGTTTGTCGATGTCGCGACCGAATAGACAACGCGGTCGTGGGTCGGAGGTGCATCATACCTCGCATCTCGACGACTCTAGTGCATGCTCGCTAGTTGACCTTAGGACGACGGAGACGAGTCGACAGGTACTGGGTTTTGAGCGGGGTTGGCGGCAGTGAATGAAGTATGATCGACGTCTGATTCAGTGTAGTGCTTTCTCGCAATGAAAGGCCAGCGATACGGCCTCAATCTCGATGGACGGCGATGAGGTGACTGTATGGCAACGGGCCACCTCGGTGCTGCACTGATGGTGAGCAATGAAACTTCGCCCTACGGAAAAGTTGCATGAGGACCCACTTCTGACAGACAAGCGATGAGTATACACACCAGGCATGTATGGTCAGTCATACTATGTCCGGTTGAACTTGACAGGTGCTTTCGTAAGTGGGGCCGACGTACGCGACGGATCTCTGAAGGGAGAGGCGCAAGTATACGCGCACGGTGAGACCCGCTCAACGGGCAGTGAAGACGCATGCGGAGCTTAAGAGCTGAGGAACACCGGAAGCAATAGCGCAGACGTTGTCCATAAGCCGAGCAAAGTGCGCGCCGTGCACAAAGGCTGAGAAGTGGGGCCTTTCTGCGTCGAGCGGGAAAAGCTAGCTAAAGAGGAATCGTAAGAGGTCCCGAGGAGTGCGGACAGTCCGTAGCGTCGGAGAGAGGTGGGAAAAGGGCTAGCATTTCGGTTGCTCCAAAAGCAGTAGACTTTGTCGCCCTGTTTCTCTGTTCAAGAATTTCAAGATTAGATGTTAGCATGAGGCTATAACATACCCTTCGGGCTAATCGTGTGCCTGCGAGATGTAAAGCCCCCGGCCCTGGCTATACATACAGAGTATATTTGAACTGTCGAAGGCGACAGAACGAGGATCCGGCGGGCCCGAGCGCACCCTACTCTTGTAGGGCGGCGCAAACAACGCCGTACACGGCAGCAAAAGTCAGGTGCCGAGGCAAAAACGTCTGATAGAGGTGAAGTAAATGACAGTTTGCTGTCCCAGGTAACTGAGCAGAGAATGCGCGAGGCCCTGCGAGGCCGTCCGGGATAGCTCTTGTCATCAAGACATTGCCAGAGAGAGCTATTTTGGGACTTTGAGATCAGCGAGCAGAAAAAGTGGCCAAGTAGGTTTCCCGTGCCTGGTAAAAATATCTTTGAAGTATCGAATGTTGTTGCTGACGGCAAAGTCGACGGCGAGGACTGCAGAATGTGACGCGTGACGTTACCGATCGCGTCCACATGATTGTTGTTTGGGGCAAACACGCGTACACAAGTCAACGGCGCGCCTCCACGTGGGTGTCGCTTTCGCCCGACGGCCTTGGCGCTCAGTGACACGCTTTGCCTCCTGCCACCATCTCCCCTTCGTCGCGGCCTTTTCTCTCCTCGCCGTTGCCGTCGACGACGACCCTCCGCAACACGACGCCGGCAGTGCAGAACATAGCGACAACCCTAGCAATGCCCCATTCCACAGACCGGGTCCAACCCGGGCTCGGCTCACTCCACCGTACACGCCCACCAACACACACCCGCGACACGCCCCTCTACGCCGTGCACAGACCCCATCCTGCTTTTGACGAGCGGTACACCCCAAGCCTAGCGACGAGCACACCGTCGAGCAGCCCAACCACCGCGAGCTCGTCCCCGCCGCCGCCGACGTCCCCGCTTTCCAGCTCCTTCTCGGCCCCATACCGGCACAGCGCCGGCTACGCCTATCGATCTCGCGAGCAGCGCGAGACGGCCGTGAAAGTTCGCGCACAGAGCCCCGGCTATTCTGCCGACCGCCGCTACACGTACGCCCAGCCCCGTGCTGCCGGCTTTGACGACGAGTATGACGACGTCCTCCGTGAGTCTTACCTTCCCTGTTTTTCTTTGCACATCCTTTCGTTTTCCCCTCTTTGTTTTCCCCTCCTCCCTTGCCCTCGCGCGGCACTCCTGGTAACCGCCATTCGCGCCTGCTGTCAAGCCAGCACTCGCCACTGCGGCATCCTCGCGTCGACCCCCACGCGCCGCCAAGCGTCTGCTCCCACGCTCCCGCCCACGGATCCCTCTCGATCGCCCAACGATGCTCTGCGATAAGCATCCGATTGCTCGTCCCGCGATTACTTCCGCCCCCGTTCCCTCGGCGAATCACTCGCGACGCACACCTCAAGCTGCTCGAGCCAGCGACTCGACACTCCAACACGTTGACCGAGATGCCACCGCACCGGAGGCCCCCTCTTCCCGATGTCATCATCTCATGATCAACCTCTCGCCGATAGCGCGAGCCAGCCCCCTGTTCGCTCCCACCGCTTCTCCCGGAGCGTCCATTCCGAATCTTCCGTCTCGGCGGAGTCATCGCTACACCTACTGACCAGCCGACGTCGTTTGTTGTCTGCCTGGCTTGCTCGTCGTACCCGTCGTCAGGCTGCGCAGCGGATGTCTCTGATAGCACGGGCGCTTCGGACTATGTCATTTCACGCCGCCCATCGCTTGACCCTGCCCTTCGTCGTTCCACCTTTCAACTCTGTTTTCTTATCTCTGACGCATCTCTCCCTTGCAGCATCGACCTCCGCGCCATCATCGCCCACGTGCGCCTTCCACCCCAAGTCGCGATATGCCCAGTACCGGCATCAAGAACATCAGCAGACGCTCCGCCAGCCCGAGTGCAACGAGCAGCCGCGCTTTCTCGCTGCATCCACTTATCGTCAGACGCACTCACATTCCCGTACGCTCTCGAGCTCGTCGAGCGCCTATACTGCCCCGTCGCCCGTGCTGTCGACACCACCGGCCTCGGCCTCGACGTCGACGTTTGTCCTTCGGCAAAACCATCTCGCCGATGACCGTCAGCGCCAGTCTTCCCAGCGCCACATCCAAGACACTCGCCACCACCATCAACAAGGTCCTGCACCCGTTGCATACAACATCCCGCACTCTCAATTCGCGCAGAGCCTGCATGTCTCAGCGCAAGAGCAAGTACCACGGACGACGCCCCGCTTATCCATTTACGATCTCACCGAAGACGAGTCGAGTCCGCGACGTCCTGCGGTTGTCGCGCCCACATCCGTCTCTAGCGCCACGGCGACGTCGTTCGTCCTCGCGCCTATGACTGCCACTGCTGCAGCCACTATCCCGCCGACTGCATCCCAGGTAGAGAACGAACCTGTCGACGAGGATGAGGACGAAGACGACGACACCGAAGTCGTGCGTACGTTCGCGAGCCCCCGGAGACGAGTCTCGTTCAGCACGAGCGCTGAGCGCAGCTCGAGTCCCCCGCTGGGCACGGCGTATGTTCCGCCAACAAGTCTTTTGGCGGCCCTTGGACCGAAACCGGTGCGGAGTGCGCCAGTGCGGCCTACAAAAGAGAGCACAGAGACTGCTCAGGTGAGTGCCCTGCCTGCGGCTGCTACGAAATCGCGACACCAATGTATATTTGCAGACCGCGAGTGGGAACGAGAGTGGAGGAAGCGGGCTTGTGACGCCGCCGCTAAGCGATGGAGAGGACGGTGCTGTGCGGAGAGGGGCAGAGGGCCAGGGCGTGGTCGTGCCAACAGTCGAAGACAAAGCAGAGGAGACACCTCGCCGTCGCCAACGCCCGACGCTGCTCGACCTCTTGAGCGTCCCCGGTCCGTTGCGCAGCCCCAGTCCACCGCCCGCTGTGCGCGCCGACACTATCGACGCCGCCGTCGTACAGGAGACAGCGGAGAAGGCCAACGAGTCTCAGACCGGACATTCCAGGCAGCTTCCGACGCCGGAACTCACGCCGACGGGCGAAGGGCCTGCGCAGAGTGTGGACGTGGTTATCGAGGCCGAGACCGCCGTCGAGGTGCGTTTGCCCTTGTCCGTGCTCGCACATGACTGAATGCTGATTGTCGACGTAGCTCCCACAGACTCCGCGACCACGCGCGCGCATCGTCCCCAGCAACGCAGAAGTCTGGGGTTGCGACAGCAGCCTCCCGCCTAGCTCGCCGCCCGTAGACTCGTCCCCATACATCAGCATCGACTCGCCGGTCAAGGCCACCGTATCGCCGTTTATCAGAATCGACGACACCCCTATCAAGGCTGTCGACTCGCCTGTAAAAACAGACGAGAGCCCGATCGTGATCGACGACTCGCCCGCCCGCGGATCGACGCTCCCGCCCAGCTCGCCGCCGCGCACGTCGTCCCGCGCGTCCTCGCCGCTGTCTGACGCCGAGAGCGACGCCGACGATGTGCTCCCCATCGTGCCCGACCCCAGGCGCGAGCGGGAGGCGACCCAGCCGAGGGTGCTCTCTCGCCCGGCAAGTGCCATTCCGTCAAGAGCGTCGACGGCTGTGCCGTCACGCCCTGCCAGTACTGCCCCTCGCGTCCTACGAGCGTGGCACCTGCTCGCCCCGCCAGTGCCGCTTCTTCGCGCGCACCATCTGCGCTGCCAGCCCCCGCGGTGCCCGTCGCGAGGCTCGCTACGCCTGCCGCGCCCGTCGCAGCACTCCCCTCGCCTGCACTTCCCGCCACGACAATCCTGACGCCCGTCATACCGACGTCCGCCCTCGCGCGCAGTCGCTCGCCTAGCCGGCCGTCGACGCCGCGGTACGACCCGACGGAGAACGACCTGCTGAGCAGCCCGCTGAGCCCCGCGCCGAGCAGCAGCGCGAGTCCGAGCATGCGCGGCCTGTCCATTCCCGCGAGCCCGCTGTTCGCGGCAGACGTGCTGCCGCAGGTCGTCCCGCCGCTGGTGCGTGCGGCCGAAGAGCTACGGCAGCGTGTGGAGGAGCCGAGGCAGCTGTCGCAGAAGGATGAGGTGAAGGAGCGGAAGCGGTCGGTGCCTATGCAAGAGGCCCCCAGGCCTGCGAAGCGTGTGCGCACGGCGTCTCCGGAGCCTGTCTTAGCAAAGGCCATGACAGTGTCCAAGGATCTCAGGGAGCACCGGGCGGTGAAGGAGACAATGGTTCATGCGAAGGCGGCTGTGCATGCCAAACCGGTGAAGGACACCAAGGAGCCTGTGCGCACTGGCACTCGCGTCGAGGTGCGCGCAGCAAAGCCGATGAAGTCCATCCCTTTCGCGAAGGGCCCGCACAGCAATATCGCGCGTCCCGCCATTGCCCGACCTGTGCCCCGAAGGCGGGAACCGTCGCGCGTCCTACCGAGGCTTCGTCCTCTGGGTCGAAGGTGGCCAAGTCTGAAGTAAAAGCGAAGGCCGAGATCAAGCACCGCGTGGAAGTTAAGCCCCATGTGCCCTCACCTGCGCCTGCAGAAGACGATGACGAGGAGCCTGTCGACGATGGAAAGCCGCGTTCGAAGGGGCGCGTCAAGCGAGGAAAGCGGCCACGGACGAGCGAGTTTGTGCTGAGCGACGAGGAAGAGAGCGAGTCGCGGAAGGAGAGAGGGAGGGCTGCGGCTGTGTGTACGTCGACGTCTGCTCCTTCGGGTGCGGGTGCTTCTACCTCCGCTTCTACCTCCGCCGTGCCTCCGACACCCACGTCTGTGCCCTCAGCCGCGCAGCCGACATCTGTTCTTGAGCCGAAGACAAAGAAGCGCAAGGCGACGACGCCGTTGCCTGATGCCGCGGACGAGGAGGAGGACGAAGCACCGCCCCGCCGCAGCAAGTCGAAGAAACGCTCACCCAGTGTTGCTGCGTCCGTGTTCGACGAAGAAGACTTCGCGGAGTCGCAAGCCTCGTCGAGGCGCCGCCGCCGCGAGTCCTCAAGGCCGGCAAATGGCAGCAGCTCGAGAAGGCGTACGCGCCGGGGTCACAGCGAAGAGAAGGGCGAAGACTTGACGCTGGTAGACTGGGACCGCGAGAGCCCACTGCCGCTCGGCGAGCTCGAGGGCATGGTCATCGAGACGCTGGCGACTTCACGCGCGACGAGCATGAGCTGCGAGGTCCTGTGGCGCGCGCTCGTCGGCGGACGGCCGACGCTTGGAACGATGGTGCGCAACCGCACGCCCGTAGAAGGCGCCGTGAAGCTCGAGGAGGGCGCGCCGCACCCGGACATCTCCACCGAGCCGATGAGCAAGCGCGAGTGGCTGCACCTGCTGACGCACATCCTCGCGTCCGGGCACGCCCGTACGGGACTCTTCGGGCGCGTCGAGAGCAGCGCGAGCGACAGCGACGCGGCGAACTCTCCGCAGAACTCGCCGCGCAAGCGTGCGCCGCAGCCTCAGCCCCAGCCCCAGCAGCCGATGAGCCCGGGGCGCAAGCGGCTTGCGTTCAAGTCGGCGCTCCGCGCGCACTGGTACTACGTACCCGAACGCGACGCGGACAAGGAGCGTGCGGCACTCATCCGCAGCATGATGCGTGGCCCGGGCAAGCGCAGCGAGACGAAGAAGTACAAGCAGTACTACTGGAAGCCGCTCGCGAAGATCACGCGGTGGGATCGCGAGGACGAACTCTAGCCGTCTGCCTCTCCCGTCTGCTCTCTCCCTTGCGGTCCTTCCTCCCCCTCTGATTTATGTCTATGTTTGGTGCGCATCTCCTGGTCGATTTGTTCTGGGTGTTGAACGACGTTTATCCGTTTTTTTTTTTTTTTTTTTTTTTTTTTTTTTTCTTTTTGGTACTCTTGTTTTGTTAGTCATCTCCCTGCATCATCTTTGTAGCGCTGCAATGTACGCTGGCTTCTGTCATAATGTAATAGCATCGCAATTTTCAGCTTCGGGTGAGGGACGAGTGACGCACGACTTACTGCCGGGAGGTGCGTTGTGATTGTGTTCGAGTTCAATTCTGTCCTGAAAGGTGAGTTTTCACATCTGAAGTGATGTGCGCAAGACTGACGTGGTACTCCTGGGTTTTAGGTTCTTCACGAGTTCGGCCTCGAGCGTACCGAGGGGTCTCTTCTCCGTGCTCTTAGCGTGTCTTGTCTTGTGCCAGCCTCTCAAGGTTCCACCCTCAGGCAGCACGCAGATGCCTCTATGACTAGGTTTGATCCGGTCCTGTTAGGGGCCGTGGGTAACGGGAGCCATCTCTCCTTCACATTCTTCACCGTATCGTGCAGCGTGCTCTGCGTGTACGAACGAACGCTCGCCTCGGAGCGCACGGAATGAGCATGGATGCAAGATCCGAGCGATAGACTGTTGCTTCCGCTTGGGATGTCGGAGATGTCTGAAGCCATGCAGCATTGGCGTTACAGGTGCGATTCACACTCCATACTACGTCTGTACATGATTAACACGGTACGAACACGGCAGCTACCACCAAGTGTGGCGCAACTACCCCTGCACCAATCAGAACGCGAGGGCACCCAGGATTCGCCTGTACGTGCCCACGCCGTGCTTTGCGGTAATGGACCCTGAGCAACCACGCTGAACCACCACCGATCTCAGTAATTTCCCCTGGAAATCAGGGACTTGGGTGCCCACGGCTGTCGTCCTGGGCTGTGGCATCCGTCGGAGTAAGGCTCGGAACAGCAATTCCAACTATATGGCGAGAAAGGGGCGTTGATGAAATGGTTCTTCAGCACTGTCCGGTACGCCTACATCAACGACGTCAGTCCTGTCTGGCGTGTACAAGCCACATAAGCTGCTCTCCCGCGTCCTTATTAGGGGGGTCAATGCGGACTCTGTCCCTTCATTGTCACCATTGCAAGCCCTTTTCCCCCCTACCTCAGCAATCCCCACAACGCCCTTGATCGTTCAGGAACTTGACCGAGGCGATTGATCATGGAGGCCGAGGTACGGGCTGTCGTGCAACGTGCTGTACGGGAGACTGATTGCGTTTCTCAGGTAGCAGATCCTGCGAACAAGCCCGAGACTGCTTGGACATGGGTACAAGACAGGTTCAGCGAGCAGGATCAGACAGTCATGGAGGGCTACACGGAAGACGTCGACTCTTTGCTTGTGTTGGTAGGTCCTTTTTGCACTAGCCATACACAGACCCTAATGTGGCGTTAGGATGGGTTATTCTCAGCGGTCGTCACAGCCTTTCTAGTTATATCTCTTGCCATGCTTCAGCCCAATACCAACCAGATGAGCGTCAATCTGCTCTCGACCATATCCGCGCAGCTTGCCAACGCCTCATTCATCCTCGCCCCACCATACATCAATTCAACATCGCAGACTACGATTGTCACTCCCACCCAATTCCACGCTGGCGTGGCCGCACGCTGGATCAATATTCTCTGGCTTCTGAGCCTCCTGTTTAGCCTCGCTTCCGCTGTGTTTGGGATTCTAGTGAAACAGTGGATACGCGAATATCTGCAGTGGAGGAGCCCGACCGCAGCACCGCGCAAAAACGTGGTGATCCGACAGATTCGATTCGAGTCTTGGAAATCATGGCGGACTCCGATCATTATTGCTTCCATCCCCGCGCTCCTCGAGCTCGCTGTTGTACTCTTCGTAGGGGGGTTGACAATACTCGTCTGGACACTGGACTACGCCGTGGCTATCGTCATCTCGGTCTTTGTCGCGTTGTTCCTCTCCCTTATCGCCTTCTTCACACTTACACCCGCGATCTTCAAACGCTGTCCCTACAAATCTCCAACGTCCTGGGCGTTCGTCCTCCTTTGGCGTCTCATTGGAGACCTCTGCTCATCGATGGGGATAGCGCTTCGCACCCGGCTTTCCCAAGGTCCAGAGAACGTCGGCAGTCCACTCGCGTTCAATACCCATTTTGAGAATGCACACACCCTCTCAAATGCAGACGAGGATTGCACTTGGCGCGGTCGAGATCTGCGCGGTGCAGAGCTCGCAACCTTGCAAGATCCGACAGGACTCGTTGTGGACTCGCGTTCGGCTCTCCTGCAGGAGTTCAACGTCGAAACAGCCGGAATTCTCCACCATCTTATACCTCATATGGACGGCCCCTCGCATTCCAAGACCCTTGCACCGTCTGTTGCTGACACGTATTTACTCGCTCTCAGGGTGTAAGGAGAGGACAGCCAGTGAGTGTTTCTTGGGTTTTACACAGATATGCTCAACTAATGTATTAGCGAAGGATCCATCCAGCCAATGGAGAATGCTCAGATCGCGGAGACTAATACTCTCACCGATGCCCAGGCTAGTATGACCGGTATCAGCCATTTGCGCCGAGGGCACTCACTCTGTCGTACCCCAAGTGATGCTTGATTGCACTCCAACGCTTAGGACCGGTCAATGTGGGCTTTCCTGGGCGGCCTCTCTTGCGCAAGCTTGCGTGGTTCGGACACGTTGGAGACCACCATCAATCTTGAGGCCCTGCGACACCACTTCGCATAAACTCAGCGGCACTCTTGCGTCAAGCTGCAATAGGCGGCGCTTCTTAATACTAAGATCCATTTGAGTACTGAGTACGCAGATCTATGCTTCCATTTCCCCGATATCTACGTTGGTTGACCTGATTTACAGTTCGTTATCACTGCGCTAGTGATATATGTCTGATCTCAGCAGATGCCCTCACATTGGCCTTTTGACAGCGTGTGCAAACGGTTTCCTCTGGCTCAGTCCCTCCACACGGACACTTGCTATCTCGAAGCCACCGTGGGAGCCGCAATGCTTACAAGACAATGATGCCATGGACCAACAACTTTGTGTGCGAATTGGTTGGCCTTACAGTATGCGTGTGCATTGATTATCTACAAGTGGATTGTGACAAGTGCTCATTGAACCTGCGTACAGGAAACCGATGTTCGTATCTCGATATGTGCAGCGTCGCCGCCTCCTCGGAAGGTATAAGACGACATTGTGGCTGCTTGCTAGACTCACCTGCGAAGTCTTGACACCCGCACTTCGACATGGTTGCAAGAAGTATCATCTTCCTTGCGCTTGGGGCCCTCGCTATCTGCAATCCGCTCGGTCGCCGAACCATGAAGGTGCATGAAAGCCGCAGCGAGATCCCTACCGGGTTCGTCAAACAGGGGCGCGCAGCGCCGGACACAGTCATTAGCATGCGTGTCGCGCTCACGCAGAATGATCCCGAGGGCCTCACCGACGCGCTAATGGCTGTCAGCACCCCGGGAAGCGCACGCTATCAAAGCTATCTAACACTAGAGGAGGTGTGCGCACTGCCCCCTCCCGATGGTGGTATCTGACCCCGCAGTTTACAGATCGCAACTTTTACCACACCCTCCGTGGAGACCTCCGGTGCTGTCATTTCCTTCCTTCGGGAGAATGGGATCAGTCCAACTACAATGTCTCACGCGGGTGATTGGCTCGCCTTTGACACCACTGTCACCAAGGCCAACGAGCTTTTCGCCGCTGACTTCCATGTATTCAAGCACGAAGGCACCGGTACTCAGAACTTGGTCACCATGGAATACTCAGTTCCCGTGGACCTCTCCGATCATATCCAACTCGTGCATCCGACTATCTCGTCTGTGCTTTCTTTGCTATCATCTGTATCCAACTGACGTGCCGCAGATTCAGTACCGCGGGCGGCCTGCGCCCACAACTCCATTTCCCGAAGAGTGAACCTTCTCGCCCAAGCAACCTTTCAGCAGACGTCACAATCCCTTCAAGCTGCACTCAGGCTATCACGCCTGCATGCCTCGAGGCTATCTACGCCATTCCCAGCACACCTGCTGAAACATCATCCAGCACGATTGGGGTCGCTGGATTCATTGGACAGTTTGCGAACCAAGCGGATCTTGCAGTATGCAGAGCAAGCCTTCGTGTTCATCAATTTCCTCACGACCGGCACCATATAGACGTTCCTCAAGCTCTTCCGACCTGACATCCCCCCACAAACAGTCTTCAAACTGGACACTCTGGACGGCGGTACCAACAGTCAAAATGAGGCTAATGCTGGTATCGAAGCAGTACGTGTCGCGCGGGTTGGCGTCGATGTCGAAGTGACGCGCGGACTCGCGCCGGACTCGCGGCGGATTCGCGCAAGCGCCGACGTCCGTCCGCCGTGTGGCGCGGAAGCAAAACGCCTTCGGGCGATCGTGGCTGCCGCCACAGCTCCCATCCCTGGTAAAATCTATACAGTTTGAGCTTAGATAATCGTCCCCTCTCCTTTATATACATTCCACAGCCCATTCTTGACACTCAGAGACTATTTTCCCTCTGAGTGTGCGTTTTTCCTTTGTACCTGCGGACCCCAGTAGCGTACTAATGCATGTATTAGTCACCGGACTGAGCGTCCGCTTACAGGTACATTAATAGAGACTATTTTCCCTCTGAGTTCACCGGACTGAGCGTCCGCTTACAGGCCCTGCGCACCCGACCGAGCCTCTCGGTCGCCCCTTACCAGAAGCGCCGCCTCCCGCGCACTTCTGATAGTCGATACCGCACATGCTGATTTATGACATAACAGGACCTTGATATCGAGTATACTGTTGGCGTCGCCACCAATGTTCCTACGACGTTCATTTCCTGTGGTAGCAACATCAGGGGCAGCGTGGGCGGCTTCCTAGACTGGGCCAACTTCGTCGCCGGTCTCGCAAGCCCGCCACAAGTTGTCACTACCAGCTATGGCGAGAATGAGAATGTAGTGTCTCCGAACGCGGCCAAATGAGTCGCCCTCCTGGCACATAAGCTTGGCCATGACTGACGCCAGGACCAGCGCACTTTGCAACGTTTATCAGCAACTCGGTGCAAGAGGCGTGTCCGTCCTGTTCTCTTCGGGTGATGGCGGTGTTGCTGGCAGCCAAACCACCCAGTGTACCACCTTCCTGTTACAGTTGGGATATGGCTGTGCAAGGCTATGCTGATTTATTTGATCCTCTCGTTTCTCTTACATGTTTCACCTTCTCTTTCATCACGTTTCATCCCTTGATTCATTATGACTCACACTGACTGGTAGCCTATGCCTCGTTGTTCCCTCCTGGTAGCAGGCCTGGGTTAGAGTATATAAGGACTACCTTTCTGTACTCTTTTCTTCAGCTTCTCCTCTTGTACTCCCGTCTAGTTATCTATTGCTACACTTGGAGCCTGAGTCCAAGTCTTCTGTACTCGCGCTACGCTTGAGGCCTGAGCTCAAGTCTTCAATACACGTATTCAGACTCTTACATTAGGAGAAGCTCCCACACGCATCGGCTGGCCTGCCTAAGGCCCAAGCCCAGAATATCGCAGTCACCACGGACAAGCTAGCGTGCGCCAGTTGCGCACACGTATTCCACAAGAAACAGATCAAGGACAAGCACTGGGGAAAGAACGAACGCGACAGACTTCAGTGGACCAAGTGTCAAGTACAACCGTGCCCTTGGAGGTACCTTAACGCAGCACCCGAAGACGAAATCTCTGAAGAAGATCACGAACGACCGACAGAACAGCAAATTAGCAGATTCCCCAGCATCGACGAATACGAGAGATACTCCGACGAACAGGAGGCAAGAGCACACGACGAAAGCGAAGAAACACAGTCGTCCACTGACTCCACACAATCCGACATGGCCACCGAAACACAGTTGGAAACCGAAACACGCCAAGAGACAAACACGATACAGAACCTCGACGATTTACCCGTCGAACAATTACTCGCAGCAGTGGCACAACGAGTCGGGTTTCAGGGAAACCCTAATGGCATATCCGTCGCACTATTCCAACAAGCCATAAACCAGGCCGCGAACTCGAGCGGAACATGGTTCACACACTACGGAAACCTCGGCCAAGGAAGTGGAAGCAACCCCTTAGGAGGAGGAGGAGGTAATCCTCCAGGAGGAGGAGGCAATCCGCCAGGAGGAGGAGGAGGCAATTCCCCAGGAGGAGGAGGCAACGGACCGCAACCTCCATCCAACCTCGACCAGAACGTCTTAGCAGCCTTCACAGCGGCAATACGGGCCCTCGTACCACAAGACGAACAGATGACACCTCCGGAAGAATTCACTGGGGAAGCCGAGAAGGCTCGCGACTTCGTCCACCAATGCGAGATGTACTTTAGAGCCAAAGCCTCCAAGTTCCCCACCGACGAATCCAAGATCCGCTACTTCGACTCAAGAATGAAGGACGAAGGAAAGAAGTACCCTAGACGATGGGCCACCATGCGAGAGCGAATCTACTTACTCAGTGGATTCCCCACATGGGACAAGCACAAGGCAGACTTCCTCGACACATACCAATCACCAGATCCCAGAGCGGAAGCTATGAGCAGGCTCCATGCCATTACGCAAGGCGACAGATCCGTCCACGAATTCAATGTGGAATTCAATACCCTTCTCGCCGAAGCAGGTGTCATTAACCCCGACGCTGATGAATCCATGGCGCAACAATATGTACGCGCCCTCGATCATAAACTCGTCGACAAACTCCTCCTCGTTGTACCGGATCACGCCCCTCTATCCCTTTGGCAGAATCACGCCCTCATCATCGACAATAGAAGACGCATTGTCAAATCAATCCGGCAGCGTAAAGACCACACGCACTACTCCAATCACTCCACCACTTCCAACTCCAACACTACGTCCACTCTTGATCCCAATGCAATGGAGATCGACGCCATCACCACCAGGAAGACTGGAGTCAAGTGCTACAATTGTAGACGAGAAGGGCACATTGCACGAGAATGCCGAGCTCCACGCCGTAACCAAGAGCAGAACGAACAAGGCAACGGGCGTGGACAAGGAAGGAACAACCCCGGACGAGGTGGATTCACACGCCAATTTACGTCAAACCGGGGCAATAATCGAACCCAGATCAGGGCAACACAAGTCGAAGGAAAGGACGAAACCAACGAAGGAACCTCTAACACGAACCAAGTTGACATCAATGCTGTCATGGCCTTGTCCATGCAGCAATTCGACGAACTCGCCACTCGCTATTATTCAACGCGCTCGAAGACCAACGACAATGAGACCACGGAGACTCAGAAGGATTTTTAACTAAGAGGATGACGCCGGCTGTCACTCCTCAAAGATACTCGATTCATTCTGTATTGGTGGCAGATATGCAAGCGCAATCGATAAATATTCCTGTCACCATCAGAACGAGTACAAATGCCGGAACCACCAAGGCTCTCATCGATTCGGGCGCGCAGGGCAAGTTCATCGACCGATCTCTGGTACGAAAGCTCGGGTTACAAGAACATCCAATGGAGAAACCAATAGCAGTATACAACGTCGACGGAACACCGAACAGGATAGGGAACATCAGAAACTACGTTAACGCCGAAATGGTAATCAAGGGCAAGACCATGAAGGAACGACTTCTCGTCACCCATCTAGGGAAACAAGAATTAATCCTTGGATTTGACTGGCTGCAAAAGCATAATCCAAGGATTAATTGGAAAACAGGCTTGATCGACTTCACCCCCCGAACAATTCTCATTGACGACGAAGCCGATCCAGAAGGACGAATCATACAAGTAGCCACACAAGAAGAAGAGGCCCTTCTACGCACACATTTATTAGTCGAACGAGGTGGAGGAACACTTCCAACTAGAGGAAGTGACGAAGCAGCTGGATACGATATCTCCTCTGCCGAGTCAATCGTCATTCCACCATGGAGTTGCATGAAGGTCCGGACAGGACTAAAGATCACTCCTCCCGCTGGCACATACGCTCGCATAGCTCCAAGAAGCGGGCTAGCATCAAAGGGAATCGACGTTGCCGCGGGAGTGGTAGACCGAGATTACACAGGCGAAATCATGGTCATACTGGTCAACAACACCAAGGAACCATTCCAAGTACAACCTGGGGATAGAATTGCGCAAATAATCCTAGAAAGGATTATGCAGCCAGAGGTCAAGGAAGTCACTAACCTCACGCAAACCACCCGAGGAAACAAAGGCTTTGGGTCCACTGGTTTGGGACCGTCTTTTCAACGGCTTCTACACGTCACGATAGGTGCAATACGCATGGCGACCCATCCTGAATGCCCTCCACAATTCCAAGTCACCTCATCCGACTATGTTAACCAGGATGAAGAAGTGACAGAAGACTTCGTGCTAGCATACACACCAGGCAAACATGAAGTATGGGTTCGCGCCATTGAAACCACAACTGCACAAGCAATTCACGACCTGTACATCAACGCGAAGGTCAATCCGGCAATGACATTAGCACAGGAGGAAGGATCGCAGAAGAAAGCAGCCTACATTCCAGACTACCTCGACGAATTCAAGGAAGTCTTCGAGAAAAAGGCAGCTGAACGCTTCCCAGAATCAAGACCATATGATCATGCCATTGACCTCAAGCCAGATTTCATTCCCCGAGACTGCAAAGTGTACCCATTATCGCCGTTGGAAGAGGAGAAGATGAATGAGTTTATCGATGAAAACCTACGCAAAGGGTATATCCGGCCAAGCAAGTCTCCAATGGCATCACCATTCTTCTTCGTAGGAAAGAAGGATGGCAGTCTGCGACCATGCCAAGATTACAGATATTTAAACGAGGGGACCATCAAGAACGTATACCCGCTACCACTCATCTCCGAACTCCTCGACAAGATCAAAGGGTTCAGACGGTTTACAAAGATGGACCTACGATCAGGCTACAACAATGTCAGGATTAAAGATGGAGACCAGTGGAAGGCAGCCTTCAAGACAAGTAGAGGGCTGTTTGAACCCACGGTTATGTTCTTCGGGCTGTGCAACTCACCGGCTACATTCCAAGCAATGATGAACGACATCTTCAAGGACATGCTAGGCGAAGGATGGTTACAAATCTACATGGACGACATTCTAATCTGCGGACACGACAGTCAAGACATCCAGGAAAAGACAATTCGCGTCATAAGAAGACTCCGGGAAAACGACCTCTTCGTCAAACCTGAAAAATGTGCCTTCGACGTCGAATCGGTCGAATTTTTGGGAATGATTGTATCATTCAATAATGTTTCAATGGACCCCGTCAAAGTCAAGGGGGTCCTAGAATGGCCAGTTCCCACTACTGTAAAGCAAGTACGAGGATTCCTGGGCTTCGGAAATTTCTACCGAAGATTCATAGACCATTACTCTGATATTGCACGCCCACTCGTGGACCTCACAAAGAAGGACGCACCGTTCAACTGGACTACGGAATGCCAACAAGCCTTCGATGAATTGAAAAGACGGTTTACCACGGCACCCGTCCTACTCACTCCGGACACCACTAAACCCTTCGTCATCGAATGCGACGCTTCCCTTGTGGCGACCGCAGCGGTACTACGTCAGCAAGATGAAAATGGAGAATGGCACCCCGTCGCATACCTTTCCCAATCCCTATTACCAGCGGAACGGAACTACGAAATCTATGACAGAGAACTCTTGGCAATCATCCGCGCCCTAGAGGCATGGCGCCATTATCTACATGGAGCATACCACCCAATTCGCATCCTAACTGATCACAAGAATCTAACTTATTTCCGTTCGCCACGACGACTTAACCGACGGCAAGCACGATGGCATCTATTCCTTTCGCAATTCAATTACACACTTCATCATTGCCCCGGGTCTCAACTAGTTCAAGCAGACGCCATGACCCGCAATCGTTTCCCTACTCACACCGCGGACGACAACATCGATATTATTCTTCTCCCCGACTCAGTATTTCAAACCACTCGCATTCGATCTTTGCACATGGCAACTGACCTCCTCACAAGCACCGACCATTCAATCTCTCCTATGCACCACCCATTTGATGACAACCTCCGAAGGGATATTCGACGTCTCACAGAAGACGACCCTTTTGCCAACACAGTCATTGCAGCACTAAACAGCACTCACCTCCCTTTCCCTGGGCGAACTACACGAGATGACTGGTCATTTGAAGATGGCCTCATCTTTTACCGCGATAAATGTTATGTTCCATCCGACCTTCAACTCCGACGCCAAGTAACACACCTCTACCATGATTCCCCCATAACTGGCCATCCGGGAAGATATAAAACAGCTGAACTCATTGATCGGGACTTTTACTGGCCAGGAATGCGCTCCTTCGTCGCTGCGTACGTGCAAGGTTGCGCTACCTGCCAACAAATGAAAGTCAACACGCATCCCACGAAACCGCCGCTGCAACCGATCAAGGCCACGCACCGATCTCGCCCTTTTGCTTTCGTCACCTGTGACTTCATCACTCACCTCCCTGTATCCCGCGGCTATTCAGCTCTGATGGTCGTGGTCGACCACGATTCTACGAAGGGGGTAATCCTTATCCCTTGCACCGAAAAAATCGATGCAATAACGACCGCCACAAACTACCATAATCAAGTTTTTCGTCGCTTCGGAATGCCAAGTGTATTTCTATCGGATAGGGGACCACAGTTTGACTCGCAAGTCATGCGGGAATTATGGAGACTCACGGGAACAGAGCAACGCCTGAGTACACCATATCACCCTCAAACCGATGGTGAAACAGAACGTGTCAACCGCGAAATCGAATCCTACCTGCGGATCTTCTGCTCCAACCACCCGCATGATTGGGCAGACTTCGTAACGAATATGGAGTTTGCCTTCAACAATCGGGAACACTCGGCGACCCACCATTCTCCCTTCTTCCTTATGTACGGCTCTCACCCAATGGCGCTACCCACACAATTCGCCAAGTCCAAAGTCCCTTCTATTCAAGAATGGTTCAGAAGGCGACAAAGGGCACAAGAAGAAGCAGGAGCCGCGTTAGATTATGCCACGGCGCAAATGGCTACCCGGGTCTGCCGGCATTTCCAACCTTTCAAAGAAGGTCAGAAGGTCTGGTTGGAAATGACTCATCACGACGACGGTTACCCCTTCAAGAAGTTGGCTCCCAAGAGGCACGGACCCTTCAAGATAGCCAAGGTCTTATCGCGCCTCGTGTACAAGTTGGCGCTTCCCAAGACCATGAAGATTCACCCCGTGGTACATGCTTCGCTTCTATCTCCGTATCATGAAACACCGCAGCATGGGAAAAACTTCCTGAACCCCCCTCCTGACCTTATCGATGGTCACGAGGAGTACGAAGTTGAAGCCATTTTGGCGGATCGTCCCTGGGGCAACGGAAGACGTTACCTCATCAGGTGGAAAGACCAACCAACGGCGGAAAACTCATGGGAACCGGAGTCTCATCTCGAGAACGCCAAGGAGCTACTCGAAGAATATAAAAGCAGACACCCCAGGCTTCATGGTCAGCAGCGACCTCGCTCTACAACCTCAACTACAAGTACAACCGCCTCTACAAACCCCTCACAATGTCGACCAACTTCTCTTCCACCTACCAGCGCATCCAGGCCCTCGCTACCCTCATGGGCAGCGACACCATCCCCATCACCAACGACGACCGACTCCTCGCCCTCAGCCAACTCCTCCCAGACGACTTCACTGACCACGTTTACACCCGCAACATCGACATCACCATCAACGACTGGCTCAACAATAACCCCACTCCCAACGAGCGAAATGATCTCTGGAAGATCATCCTCGAATGGTGCACCAAATCCCAGCTCGCCTTCGACGACGAGATCGAACGACGGATCATCGCGTGGGAGGCCCAAGAACGCATCCGAGAACTCATCGGATCGTCCCTCCCTGAGGTCCTCCGCCTGGCCAAAGAAGACAGAAGGGGAGACGTTGACGAGGAACCCATCCGAGAAGAACCACCCTCCGAGCCAAATACCCAAGACCCTGACGTCCAGGAGCTCCCAGGCGAAAGCCAAGAGCCCGCAACCTCTAACTCCGACACCCTCGTCGAAGACAGACCCTGGTACGTCGAAGGAGACTGGCACGAAAGGGTCACAGGACAACATGGAGAAAGGACCTGGAATGGCGTTACCGTCAGGCACTTCGCCAATCATGCCTACGAAGAACAGCTCGCCGCAGAACGAGACTGGCCCCAGTTTCGAGAACGCCTCAACAACATCCAGTACCACCCTGTCACCCGAGACGCACTCCGCTCCACGGCGTTCCAAGAGGGAGCGACGACTACCTGCGCGGTATTTGCAAACTACGCTCTTGCCACCATCCACGTCCAACGCATCACCGACAACACCCGAGATGCTGTCGGTGACCTTATCCAACAGCTCCAATCCACAGCCGCCCCACGCCTCGTCCGAATGGCCCGACGAATCCGCGATCAGCTCAACCACCTCTACGATGCTCAACGAGAGCAAGAACTTCTCGTCGCCACTCTTGCAGAACAAGACGACCACATCGTGGAAATGGTAGACGGAGTCTGGAACACGTACTTCGATCCTAACATCGGACACGTGCAATATGGCGAACGACTCCATTTTCGCTCCCAGACAGCTCATCGCACCGAACCCCTTCCTCGCCGCCCTCAGTACAACCAGAGGGTCTGGGCTCCTCTCTATCGGGAGACTCGCCCCACTCGGGGATGGTCGTTCAATGAGGTATCACCCAACAGCAACACAAATACCCCATCTCGTCGTCAACGTCGTCGCGACCGTCATGCTCGTATCGCCAACGACGAACCCACCATCATTCCACCTCCGTATACACCTCGAGATACGACTCCTCATAACGTGGATGCCCCCGGCAACGGCTCCACTTCGACAGACGCCGATCTGCCTCCGGAGTGTATCACGCAGTAAGTCGGTCTCGACGGAGCTCGACCGTGGACGGGGACGTAATGTTACAGTTGGGATATGGCTGTGCAAGGCTATGCTGATTTATTTGATCCTCTCGTTTCTCTTACATGTTTCACCTTCTCTTTCATCACGTTTCATCCCTTGATTCATTATGACTCACACTGACTGGTAGCCTATGCCTCGTTGTTCCCTCCTGGTAGCAGGCCTGGGTTAGAGTATATAAGGACTACCTTTCTGTACTCTTTTCTTCAGCTTCTCCTCTTGTACTCCCGTCTAGTTATCTATTGCTACACTTGGAGCCTGAGTCCAAGTCTTCTGTACTCGCGCTACGCTTGAGGCCTGAGCTCAAGTCTTCAATACACGTATTCAGACTCTTACACTTCCTGGCCACATTTCCGTCTGGCTGTCCGTTGTACGTGAGATTCGCCCAAGCTGGTAGTAGTCGCTTACCTATCCGCAATCGTCAGTATGACTTCCGTTGGCGCCACCAATGTCATCGCCGACACCGGCACTATCGAGACGGCTGCCACGTTCTCTTCCGGGGGCTTCTCTAATGTCTTTACGCGCCCGAGCTATCAGTCGTCGGCGGTATCTGCTTACCTCTCAAAGCTCGGTAGTACGAACTCGGGGAAGTTCAACACTGCGGGCCGCGGATTCCCGGACGTCGCCGCCGCGGGAGAGAACGTCGAGATCGTCTTCCAACAACAGCTAGGTCTCGTCGCCGGCACTAGCTGCTCCAGCCCGATCTTTGCAAGTATCATTGCTTTGATCAATGACCGCCTTGCACAGCAGGGCAAGGGTCCGCTCGGCTTTCTCAACCCTTTCCTCTATGGGCCCGCGGCTGTCACAGTTTTTCGTCTTAACCCTTAGGGTTAGGGGCAGCAGGTGACAGAAGCGATTACTCCGAACTGTGACATGCAGAAGCGCTGGAGTGACAGCCCTAGGCTCGGGGCTGGTCACGTGATACGGCGGTCACGTGATGCGCACACGTGCGGTATCCCAGGGTCACATGGTCGAAGGTCTAGAAGCAGGCAAGGGTCTGGAAGCGCCGAGACACTCCGGAATGGACTAGAAAGTCCTGGAGGTCTCTGAACAGGTCCGGACAGTGCTGGAACGTTCTGGAGGTTTCTGGGACATCGTAGGAACATTTAGGAACGTGTAGGAGAATGTAGGAATGCCTGTAGGGCACTAGCCAATAGCGTAGTAGGTATTAGATAGCTAGGACCCTGAACACCGGTCCCTGGGGACCTGGTACACATGTATATAAACCCTGAGGGCTGGGGGTGCCTCCCCAGCTTCAATCTCATCGCATCTCACCTCTCTAGCCTCTATACCTCGTCTTCAAGCCTGGCTACACCCTTTGTAGTCCAAGTAAACCTTTGCCAGTGAGTATTGCTGGTTGGTTTGGTGTATAGGCGCTAGGGCAGCGCATTTTTGTGATAGAAGATTGAAGCTAGCCAACCTACTCCACCTTTGGTGGCCTAGGTTATTGCTTTGGGTTCTGGGGGCTTGTTTGAACAAGTGCTTTTGCGCTTTGTTCAGTTTTCTGCCGATCCACAGGCGTAAGTGGGCACTATAGTACCTTTTTAGGTACAGACAGGGGAACGTGGTGTAACCCACCTCAGAGGGCTTTGCCTGCGGACGAGTAACCCCTGTTGTAGTGCTGGACTAAGGGTGTAATACCCTGTCCAACCAGTTTTAGCTGCGTGGCGTGGAAACCCGCAGTAATACCCCTTTCTCTTCGTTGAGGGTTGGCTGGCAGGAAAGCCTTGCGCTTTGCCTGTGTGGAGAAGTTTTCTGGCTTGTGTACACAGGCTGACCCGTGTTTACTAGTGCCTAAAGCTGCTAGGAACCGTTTTGTCCTTGCTAAGGACGAGAGCTCTGGCAAACCCTTGCTTGAGCGCATCAAGATCTCGAACCTTCACCGCTTCAAAGACGTTGGGAAGCCGCGCCCTGCGTACAAACCTCGCACTACACCCTACACCCCTGTCCCTGGTCGTCGTGAAAGGCTTGCTCGTGAAGCAGACTTGAACGACTTCAAGCACCAGCTTCAGCTCGAAGACTATCGCAACGAACAGCGCAAGCGCCGCCTACTCGATCGCATCGCGAACGCCCCTCCCCCTCTACCCCTCATCGAACGTATTGAACCTCCCCCTACTCCCCCTATCGAAGTCAAACCCATTCCCAAAGACCTTCGCTTTCACACCAACACTCAGGTCCATCAGCTGCGCGACTACGGACGAAAGTTCAACGGCGCCCTTAACCACTTGGGTCCGTTCTTTCAGAAGCTAGACGAGCAGCGTTTTCGAGTTGGGTTGACTGAACACGAGCTCTACACCTTGGGCTTGTTCAAGGAGAGGTTCGACAACATTCGCAAACACCTTCAGACCATCGTCGAGACGAAGGAGTACACCACGAGGGAGTGGAAGAAGATTTCGAGGGATTTGAAGAAGGCAGGCGCACATAGCTTCGCTGAGCATTGCAGGGAGCTGATTCAGGAGTTGGGTGAAGATTGGTTGTTTTTGGAGAAGAACCTCGATTAGTTTTTGTATCTGCGCGTTTTTGAATCAAGATGTCGCTCAATCCAAATCCTGTTGACTTTGGTTTGCGTTCTGCTGCGAGTTCAAGTGGTACGGACCCTTGGGGAGCGTTAGAACTCGGCTCTATGGCTGAGGGAGGCCCTACCCCAGTTTTGGCCGCTGCGCCGCTTTCGACCTCTTACGAAGAGTACAGCCAGTCATGGGTACAAGCCGCTCAGGAAGGACTGACTCCTGGCGACTTCAAGGCCCTCGTTGACAGCCTGGGTAACTGGGTAAAGGCTGAGATAGCTCAAGTAAGGTCGGAAATGGGTTCAGAAGTCCTTCGCTTGAAGGAAGCCCTTCGCAAACGCAAAACCGAGGCCAAGACACTTCAGGAGCAGATAGACACTCTTGAGCAGACTAGACAGCACTTGTCTGCGCAGATAGCAGAGGCTCAGAACCAAAATCGCGTTTTGCAGAACGCTATGCAGGTGCTGAAGCAGGAGAACGAGAGCTTGAAAGTGTTGGTTCAGCAAGGCACTAGTGGAGGCAACATTGGGTTGTCTCAGTCTTTGTTCCCTACCATGAAGGAGCCTGACACCTTTAATGGTGATAAGGCTAGCAAGCTGGATGACTGGCTCGAGTCGATGGCACTCTGGTTGCGCCACCGTGGCGTAATGGACGACGAAAAGAAGATAGAGACGGCGATGACTTACCTGCGAGGTTCAGCAAAGAAGGTCATGCAAGAGTACTTCGACAAGGTGGCAGACTCAAAGCCCCTTGGTACTTGGACCAACTTTGTGAACGAACTCCAGAAAGGATTCCAACAGACCGACAAGAAGGACAGGGCAAGGGCAGAGTTTGAGCAGCTTGTCAGCAAGAAAGGAACGAACGAGAAGACTTTCAATGAGTTTGCTGCTCGTTTCCGTTCGCTGGCTCGCCAAACTGGCTTCTCCAACGAGGAACTGTTGGTCAAAGCCTATGCCCATACCCCTCGTGCCGCCGCCGATGTACTGGCAGCCCGTGGTCGTGCTCAGTGGGCTACGACCTGGGATGGTTGGTTGAAGGATGTTCAGGAGATTCTGCAGGATCAACGTCTCTTGACGGGCACCGTACTCTCTGGACAGCCTCAGTCGTCGAAAGACCCTGACGCTATGGATGTCGACGCCTTGAAGAAGGGCTCAGCCCAGGGTAAAGGCAAGACAGCCAAAGTTCAGAAGGTTGCCATGTCGTTCGAGGAGGCGAAGAAGAAAGGCTGCTGCGCTCAGTGTGGAGGCAAAGGCCACATCGCCAAGGAGTGTCCATCGAAGAAGAACAACTCAGGTTCTTCGACGTCGTCGAGTAAAACCACCAATGCACCGGTGGCCAGTTCGTCAAAGGCTTCGCCTTCAAAGGGAAAGGAGAAGGATAAGGGCTCTCGCCACACGAAGAACAGCGTGCGCGAGGTGTACGCCAGTGACTCGGAGAGATTCCAGGAGGTAGCCTCTGACGAGGAATCGAGCTCAGATAGCTCAGAAGAAGAAGATACCCCCAAGACCAAGCACAAGAAGAAGTCGTCTTCGAAGGAGAAGGCGCAGAAGATTAACCGCGTGGTATTCTCAGACGATGAGGATTTTCTGCAGGGACCGATGTAGAGTCTGCGACATCTGGTCCGTTTTTAGATTTCCTTTACCCTCCCGACTCAGTAGAATGTATTAGATCAGTTTTGGAATCGAGAAAAGTCTCTAGTTTACCCTCTAAATCGAGCTTTATCGTTCCAGTAACTTTGAGTCAGGGTAAGGAAATCAGAGTGCAGACTACCGCGCTGGTTGATTCAGGGGCCTATGCTGTGTTCATTAGCCATCGCTTCGTCAAGAAGCATAAGCTGAAGACGAACCAGCTGGCCAGGGAGATACGCGTTTACAACGCAGATGGCTCCAGGAACAAGTGTGGCAGTATTGAGGAGTACGCTTGGCTCGACGTAGCCGTAGGGGACCATGTCTCCAGACAAGCATGCCTCATTACAGATCTGGGTGGAAAGGACATGTTCCTCGGCTTTAGCTACTTGAAGAAGCATAATCCCGAGATAGATTGGGATAAGGGCGAGTGGAAGTACTCCAGATGCCCAGATTCTTGTCGCTTTACCAGCCACAAGGCTCAAGTAGCGCAAGCAGAGCTCGAAGAACCTATGGATGAGGACTTCGAGGAGGAAGAAGAGGAGCCTTGGCTCCAGTGGGTCGACCCTTCCACCCCAGATGGCCGCGTTTTGGCATTAACTTGCCGGAAGATCGCAGCGATGTGCAGTATTCGTTCGCTGGAGGGAATCGAGGGCTGGGAGCAGCTTGTCCCTGCACAGTATCAAGACTATGGGGACGTATTTTCGAAGCGTGCAAGCGAACGGTTACCCGTACGAAAGCCTTACGACCACGCTGTCGAGTTTATCGACGGAGCTACCCTACCTCGACCAGCTCGTAATTACTCGCTGTCGCCAGAAGAGAGGAATTCTCTGGACGAGTGGATTCAGGAGAATCTCGCCAGGGGATACATCAGACCGAGTAAATCCCCGCTGGCAGCACCAGTCTTTTTCGTGAAGAAGAAGGACGGTTCATTGCGCTTGGTGCAGGACTACAGAAAGCTGAACGAAGTCGTTAAGAAAGACCGCTTCCCGATACCCAAGATCTCAGACCTTATAGATCGACTATCTAAGGCTAGTATATACACCAAGATTGACCTTAGATGGGGGTATAACAACGTCAGAATCAAGGAAGGAGACGAGTGGAAGCTGGCCTTCATCACACCTTTCGGTTTATACGAACCTACAGTGATGTTCTTCGGCCTCAGCAATGCACCAGCAACCTTTCAGCGCATGATGAACCATATTCTCGACGATCTGATTCGAGAAGGGCATGTCATGGTCTACCTAGACGACATTCTCATCTTCACGAATGACTTGGACCACCATCGGCGATTAGTTCGCGAGGTATTGCAGCGGCTACGCGACAATGACCTGTTCGCTAAGCCAGAAAAATGCTTCTTCGAGACGGATAGCATTGAATACCTCGGAATGATCATCAGCAAGGGGTCGGTTCAGATGGATCCATCGAAGGTAGATGGCGTTTTATCTTGGCCCATACCCAAAAGGGTCAAAGATGTCCAGGCTTTCCTGGGTTTTGCTAACTTCTACCGACGGTTTATTCGAGACTTTGGCAAGATTGTTCGCCCATTGTCAGAGCTTACCCGCAAAGGCAAAGAGTGGGAATGGGGGCCTGAGCAGCAGGATGCCTTCGATACACTCAAAAGAGCGTTCACTACTGCGCCTATTCTCAAGATTCCAGACGACGAGCACCCTTTTAGGCTCGAATGCGATTCGTCAGACTTTGCTACGGGGGCTGTACTTGAGCAACTGGGCGAGGATGGCCTTTGGCACCCTGTCGCGTTTTACTCCAAGGCGCTAGGCGTACATGAGCGCAACTACGAGATATACGACAAGGAGATGCTAGCCATCATCCGCGCATTGAAGGAATGGCGCCACCACTTGGAGGGACACCCTCTACCATTCGACATATGGTCAGATCACCAGAATTTGACCTATTTCCGCAAGGCGCAAGACTTGACGCGACGCCAAGCACGTTGGAGTCTTTTCCTCACACGTTTCCACTTCAAGTTGGAGCACAAGCCTGGAAAGACGATGAAGCGGGCTGATCCAATGTCCAGGAGGCCAGATCATGAATTGGGGGTGGATTGCGACAATCGTGAAAAAGTCCTTTTGAAGCCAGAATATTTCGCGATTCGAGCCATGCAACCAACCCATTCATCGATAGTGGACGATAGCAAACTGCTAGAAAGGATCAGAAAAGCCCTGCTGGACGACGAAGTCACCAAGTCGTACAAAGACCTGATGTTGAAAGGACCAAGAGAGTTCGGGAAGGACTTAGCGGAATGGCACCTCGAGGACGGGCTACTACTGCACCGAGGCAAGGTGTATGTGCCCAAGGACGACAAGATTAGGGCGGATCTACTCAAGTTACACCACGACTTCCCTGGGGCTGGACACCCTGGACGATGGAAGACGTTGGAGTTGCTGTCGCGCAACTACTGGTGGCCAGGAATGTCGGTTTACGTCAAGAAGTACGTCGCAGGCTGCGAAGTCTGCCAGTCGCATAAAAACGTCAACCAGAAGCCTGCTGGCCTGCTACAACCGAACGAGGTTCCGTCGGAACCCTGGGAGATAATCTCATGCGATATGATCACGGACTTGCCTGAGTCGGACGGTTACAACGCTATCTTCGTAGTCGTTTGCCGCTTAACCAAGCGAGCACATTTCCTCCCCATCACCAAGGAGTTTTCAGCCAAGGATCTGGGAAATTTGCTCTATGAGCGTGTTTGGCCTTTGCACGGCCTACCCAGACAGATCATTTCGGATAGAGGAACGCAGTTCGCCGCGAAACTCTTCCAGGAATGGTGCAGACTCCTGGGGATCAAGTCAGCAATGACTACAGCGTTTCACCCTCAGGCAGACGGTCAGACTGAGCGAGTTAATCAGTCATTGGAGCAATATCTGCGCTGCTACACAAGCTTCAGGCAGGACGACTGGGCGTACCTTTTGCCCTCTGCCGAGTTTGCGTACAACAACCAGGCGCATGAAAGCACCAAGAACTCGCCATTCTTCGTCGAATATGGCCGTCATCCACGCATGTTCCCAGAGCAGGACCGTGTTACAAGGTTGTCAGAACTGGACGACTGGACGAAGCTTAGACAGGAGGCCCAAGATCAGGCGAAAACCGCGCTCATGCTGGCTGCAGAGCGAATGAAGTGGTACTACGACCAGGGTAAATCAGAACCCTTGTTCAAGGTCGGAGACCGTGTTTGGCTTGACGCAAAGGATCTGAACCTTCGGGTTCCCTCCAAGAAACTGGCACCAAAGCGAGTAGGCCCTTACGAGATCGTAGAGCAGCTGGGACCGGTCACCTTCAAGCTGAAGTTACCAGCCCATGTGAAGGTTCACCCGGTCTTCCACGCAAGCAAGCTCACGAAGCACGTCGAGGATGAGGTTGCCAATCGCACGCGCAAACCCCTACCACCCATTCGTGTGGGTGATGACGAGGAGTACGAGGTCGAGCAGATCGTAGATGCACAGCCAGACTCTAAAGGCCGTGTTATGTACCGAGTACGGTGGAGAGGCTACGATGAGCATAGCGACACATGGGAATACTTGCCCAATCTCAAGCACGCTATGGCGAAGGTCAAACAATTCCACAAGAAATACCCAGATGCGCCAAAGGCAATTTCCCTTCTGCAACGCCACCACGACGAGGAGGATGAGTTTTTCGTGCGCGAACTCGCGCTACTCCAATCTTGGGGAGCAGACGACCAGTTCGAAGTCGAGCTCATGAACAAGGATGCAAAACTTCCCTCACGTGGCTCGCCAGAAAGCGCAGGGTTGGATCTTTTCATCACGGAAGACCTTACGCTCAAGCCCCATGATCGCAAGCTAGCGCCAACTGGCCTTCGAATGTGTACTCCACCAGGTACCTACGCTCGAGTCGCACCACGGAGCGGCCTTAGCCTCAGAGGCATCGACATAGGAGCAGGCGTTATTGACCGAGATTATCGAGGAGAGCTCAAAATTCTACTCATCAACAACTCGCCCGACACCTTTACATTCCACAAGGGTGATCGTGTTGCTCAACTCGTGCTCGAAAGAATCTCCTACGCCGAACCAACTCCGGTTTCTCGCCTCGACTCAACCATTCGCAGCAGCGATGGTTTTGGCTCCACTGGTATTTAGGCTTCACCAGGAGGTTCAGCCAGAATTGGGGGTAATGTCACAGTTTTTCGTCTTAACCCTTAGGGTTAGGGGCAGCAGGTGACAGAAGCGATTACTCCGAACTGTGACATGCAGAAGCGCTGGAGTGACAGCCCTAGGCTCGGGGCTGGTCACGTGATACGGCGGTCACGTGATGCGCACACGTGCGGTATCCCAGGGTCACATGGTCGAAGGTCTAGAAGCAGGCAAGGGTCTGGAAGCGCCGAGACACTCCGGAATGGACTAGAAAGTCCTGGAGGTCTCTGAACAGGTCCGGACAGTGCTGGAACGTTCTGGAGGTTTCTGGGACATCGTAGGAACATTTAGGAACGTGTAGGAGAATGTAGGAATGCCTGTAGGGCACTAGCCAATAGCGTAGTAGGTATTAGATAGCTAGGACCCTGAACACCGGTCCCTGGGGACCTGGTACACATGTATATAAACCCTGAGGGCTGGGGGTGCCTCCCCAGCTTCAATCTCATCGCATCTCACCTCTCTAGCCTCTATACCTCGTCTTCAAGCCTGGCTACACCCTTTGTAGTCCAAGTAAACCTTTGCCAGTGAGTATTGCTGGTTGGTTTGGTGTATAGGCGCTAGGGCAGCGCATTTTTGTGATAGCGGCCATGACATTTACCGATATCACAACCGGCAACAACCCCGGTTGTGGCACGAATGGCTTCCCTGCGACAGTGGGCTGGGACCCGGTGAGCATTGTAAATGTGCGCAGAGATATGTTTGGTTGACCTTCGTGCACAGGTAACTGGCCTTGGGTCTCCCAATTTCCCTGCGCTCCTCGCCGCGGCGGAGGCTGCTGCTGGTCTCTGAATATGTGGATATATCGTTAGGACACATCCACTCGGCCGGCGCATACATGAGGGTAGGGTTGGGGCTTACGATGGGGCTCGGTCCAGAGAATAAAGCTTGTCACCAGAGGACCTGCGCGAGTCTAGTGTCGCGAGTGAAGTGCGGTAAGAATCGATAAGAACAGCATGCTTACTGAGGATAGTAGACTTGACGCCCTGGTGAGTATCGTCCATTTACTCCCATAATCATTTCATCCTGGATCAACCAGAGCGTGGCTTCGAGGAGTACTTCGAGGGAACTGACTTCTTTGTCATCCTCATTGTTTTCTGTGTCCTGGTAGCACTCTTGCCAGGTGCCAGTAGCTACGCGCGGTCGATCCCGGAAGACAGCAGCGTACGAAGGTTGTCCCCAGTGGAGGCTCTGCTTTCACACGCGACAGAGCAACTACGGTATCTCGCGCACCACCATCAAAGCCCTGTGTACTGCAGACCCTCATGACATAGCATGAACATGCTGTGTACAACGTGCAGGACACACCTGCATCCCTCGGCTATCTCCGAATCCCAGTACATTGTTTCGTAGACGCTGTGAGTCCTCCTCTCCCTTTTCACCGCAAATCTTGACCATGCAGAGACAAGACGACCTCGAAGACAAGATGGAACTTGATCCCAGCCCCACGACGCATGCCGACGCGCACGAGCAGCCCGTTCAGAACGTGGGCCTGCAGCCGTCCCCGGTCATCCTCTGGGGGTCTCTCGTCCCGTGCAGCCCCCATCAGAGTCAGCTTGACTTTAGCAAGACCAAGAGGACGTACAAGATTGGCCGTAACGGCGACCCGGCTGTTGGAAACGACTATGTCCTCTCAGGCATGAAGATTAGTGCGTCTTGCTTGTTGTAGTTTCACGCAGGAGTGAAGGGGGAAAACGACTGATGGATTTTCTAGCTATTTTCGACAAGTACTTATACTGTAAATAATAGTACCCGAGCACTACTAAAGAGAGTATACCGGTTTCTGAAACCAAAGTGAAAAAGGCGGATAACTAGAACGAGAAAGGATTATTAAGTGAATATCAAACATTTGTGAGCCAGGATGAAATGTGCTACTCGATCCAATGGCCGTGCCCCGGAGGGCGTAATTACCGAGTCCCGATACCTGCCATCTTGGGGCATCCGCCCAAGTGCGCGTGCGCCTTCGGCGCATCATCCCGCCGGCGCCTCGGAGATAACAACACTCCCCCTCAACGAGCAGCCATGCTTGCGAGTGCAAGCTGCCGGGTGTGCGTAGGCTTGGCGAGCGCCTTCGTGAGCATGTCGGCGCAGTTGTCTTCAGAGGCGCAGTGGCGGACCTCGATGTCGCCGGCGTCGATGCGTTCGCGAATAAAATGATGCCGGATGTCGATGTGCTTCGACCGGGCGTGGAACTGATTGTCGTGGGCGAAAGCGATGGCGGACTGATTGTCCGTGAAGAGCTGTGTGGGCGCGTCCGAGGTAACGCCGAGCTCTTCGAGTAGGCGACGAAGCCAGATGGCCTCTTTGCCCGCGTGGGAAAGGGCAATGTACTCGGCTTCCATAGTGGAGAGGGCGACGGTCGGTTGCTTCTTCGAGCTCCAGCTGACGGTGCCGGTGCCGACCTTGAAAGCGTAGCCCGAGACCGAGCGGCGGTCGAAGCCTTGAGCCCAGTCGGCGTCTGAGTATCCGATCAGTGTCGGCTCGGAGGCCGCGGAGAAAGTGATGCCGAGGTCGCGCGTTCCCTTGAGGTACCGGAGGACGTGTTTGACAGCGGTCCAGTGCGTGAGCGAGGGACGCGAGGTGAATTGCGAGAGCGTCTGGACAGCGAAAGCGATGTCGGGACGAGTGCCGACGGAGGCGTACATGAGCGATCCGATCGCGGCGGCGTAGGGAACGTCGGCGGGTTCCTCGTCTTCCGAGAGCGGAAGTAGTTTGACGTTCGGGTCGAGGGGGGTCGAGACCGGATTGGCGTCGGTCATGCCGAAACGTTCCAGGATGACGTTGATGTATCGCGCTTGGTGCAGCTTGAGTGTGCGCGCAGTGCGGTCGCGTTCGATCTGCAGGCCGATGAAGTTTCGGAGGCCGCCCGATGACGTGATGGCGAAATGATGGGATATGTCGAGCTTGAGCGCGTCGAGATCTGCGCGCTTCCCGTACAGCGTCGTGTCGTCGACGTGAAGGAGAGCCATCGTGAGCGTGTCTGCGCGCTTGTAATAAACGCAAGGGTCAGCCTGTGAGCGAGTGTAGCCCAGAGTAGAAGTGAGGACGTGGTTGAGCAGGTCGTTCCAGACTCTGCCCGCCTGCTTGAGGCCGTAGATCGCCTTGAGCATGATGTAGACGCGTCCCGAGTTGTCGTCATAGCCGGGTGCCTGGCGCATGTAGATCGTCTCTTGCAGCGGCCCGTTGAGGTAGGCGCCCTCGTAATCGAGATCGTCGTCGTCGAGGTCGAGGATGGTGGCGAGGGCGGCGCAGGCGCGATACGACTCGAGGCGCACGACTGGCGCGTAGGTCGCGAAATAATCCTGTCCGGGGATCTGTGAGAAACCCTGAGCAACGAGACGTGCCTTGTATTTCTTGATCGCGCCGGACGCGTCGCGTTTGATGGCGAAAACCCATCGGCAGCCAATAGCCTTCCTCCCCTCCGGCAGCTCCCCCAGCTTGAAGGTCTCCCTGGCCTCCAGCTGTCGCATCTCCGCGTCCATGGCCTTCTGCCATTCCGCCCAATCGTCCCTGTTCTTGACTTCTTGAATCGATGTCGGGTGGTCGGGATCGTATGCTGCAAAGCACAGGTGTGCCTGGGCGCCAGACGGCTGATCGGACTTCGGAGTGATCTTGCCTGTTTCGTGGAGTTGTCGGTAATCGACGCGAGTGGTCGATCGGGATGACGTGCGCGTCGGCGCGGGTGCCGGCTTGGTCGTGGGCTTCGCGGAAGCTTTCTGCGTGACGGGAGCCTCGGGCTTGGATGGCGGAGGCGTAGGCGTAGCCGAAGTCGGTGCCGTGGAACTCTCCCCCTCAAGCCTGAGGGGACCGTCGACGAGGGGGACGGTGTACGGCTTCTGTCTCTGGAAAATGACGTCACGCGAGACCTGAATGCTGCGCATACCTGGGATGTAGTAGCGCCATCCCGCGCTGTTGTCCGAGATGCCGGTGAAGATAAACTTCTCCGACTTCGCGTCGAGCTTCCCGGCGCGACGCGCCGCGGGTACTAAGACCCAGCAAGGAATGCCGAATTCTTGCGCGTCTTGTAAGTCCGGTTTCTTGTTCCAGAACTGCTCGTAGGGCGTGGTGCCGCGAAGTACACGGGTGGGCGTGCGGTTCTTGAGGTAGACCGCGTAGGCGAAAGCCTCCTGCCAAAGGAACTTCGGCAGGTCGCGCGCGAGTAGCATAGCGCGCGCGCGTTCAGCGAGTGTGCGGTTGAGCCGCTCGGCGACGCCGTTCTGGGGAGGGGAATACGGAGCGGTGGTCCGAAGAATGATGCCGCGCCCGTCGAGGTAAGACTTGAATTGTCCTTCCGTGAATTCTTTGGCGTTGTCCACATGGACGGTTTTGATGCGCTTGCCGAGCTGTGTCTCGAGTAATTTCTCGTACTGTTTGAAGCGATCGAGAGCAGCGTCGCGTGTGCGGAGGAAATAGATCATGACGTACCTGGAGCCCGCGTCTGTGAAGCTGAGAATATAGAGGTTGCCCTGGAGGGAGGCAATGGACGCAGGGCCCCAGATGTCGGAGAAGACCAGATCTCCGATTTGATGGATCCGCGGTGTAGCGATCTCGGGGAATGGAGCGCGCGCGTGCTTCGCCTGGATGCAAGTCTCGCAATCAAAATCAGGGTCCGACGTGTCATCGACCGTCATTCCATCAACAAGGTTCAGACGGTGCATTTCGCGCAACTGTCCCTTGTTAATGTGCCCCAAAGCGCAATGCCATTCGTACCAGGTACGAGAGGTGCGGACTGCGAGTGCGTGAGAGGTGGGGGAATTACCGGCGCGGCGTCCTTGAACAGCCATGTAGTATAGGTTGTTCCCAGCCTTGCGCCCGGTAGCGATAACGCGCGAGCCATCCAGGATCTGGAGCTCGTCCCCCTTGCCTGCGAAAGTCAGGCCGTGACCGGTCATACGCCCGAGGGACAGCAGGTTATATTCCATGCTGGGCGCGTGCAGCGCGTCCTTCAGAATTGCGGAAACGGGGCCGGCCGCCGTAACGAATGTTACGCGCACATTGCCGACCCCCAGCGCTGCACAAGCGCCAGCACCGCTGATGGTGCTTCCTGGAGTCTCGGTGTAAGAGATAAATGCATCACGGTCACGTACGATGTGAGATTCGCAGGCGGTATCTCCCAGCCAAATCTCCCCATTGTTATTCTTAACAGCGTAGACCTTCGTGTCCTGGTGCGCGACGAACGCGTAGGACTCGTCTTTGTCGTCGAGTTCGACCACGTGGGCGGATGATTTGCCCTTGCCGGCGGCAGCGCCGGACTGCTGGTTCGTGGAGCGGCACTCGGGTTTGATGTGCCCCTCCTTGTTGCACGCGTGGCAGAAGACGCCGGTTCGGAATTTCGGCTTCTTCTTGCGCGGACCCTGTCCCTTGCCGCGCTTAGCGACCAGAGCGGTCGCGGTCGCCTGCCCTCGTTCTTTGTGGCGTTGTTCCTCAGTCATGATGCGTCCGATGACGTCGGCGGACGAGACTGTGCTGGGCATGGAGGTGACGAAGGCATCCCACGAAGGGGGAAGCGCAGACAAGATATTGAAAGCGTACTCTTCGTCATTGACGGTGCCGCCCGCCAAGATAATCTCCTCCCGCCACTGACCCATCTTTCTGATCTCTGCCTCCATGTCTGCCCCTTCCTCGATCCTGTACCTCTGCAGCCTCCTTGTCGCAGTGACCTTCGACTGAGTGCCTTGCGTAGCGTAGATGTTCTTGAGCGTGTCCCACGCGTCCTTGGAGGAAGTCGCGCTTGCGATGTGGGTGACAATCGCGGGGGAACATCGGAGCCGGATGGCGCTAAGCGCCTTGCGATCGTTCTTCTCGAAAGCAGGGACGAGGGCTGTGTCTGCAGGGCGTGTCTTCTTTCCGAGGGCGTATTCTAAGATGTCTTGTTCGGTGAGGATGTCTTGGACGAGGATTTGCCAGGAGAAGTAATTCTCCGCGCCTTTGAGAGGCTCGATCTTGGGCATGTCGGACATTCGGTGCGGTAATCGCGTGGGCGTCTAGATGAGGTCCGTACTGGACGTAGAGTTTTGATCCGCAATGGATCGACAGCTAGCGTGATCCGCACTGGATCTGCAGCGAGAGGGTGATCGTCGTGAACGGTTAGAGCGAGCCGGGGCTCATAACCTGTTGTAGTTTCACGCAGGAGTGAAGGGGGAAAACGACTGATGGATTTTCTAGCTATTTTCGACAAGTACTTATACTGTAAATAATAGTACCCGAGCACTACTAAAGAGAGTATACCGGTTTCTGAAACCAAAGTGAAAAAGGCGGATAACTAGAACGAGAAAGGATTATTAAGTGAATATCAAACATTTGTGAGCCAGGATGAAATGTGCTACTCGATCCAATGGCCGTGCCCCGGAGGGCGTAATTACCGAGTCCCGATACCTGCCATCTTGGGGCATCCGCCCAAGTGCGCGTGCGCCTTCGGCGCATCATCCCGCCGGCGCCTCGGAGATAACAACATTGCTCTTCATCGCTGATGACCTGCGTGTGTTGTGGCGTCATGCGCGACCTGGCCGTGCGTGTTACTGAAGGCATTTCTAGGTAACCAGCACTGCGAGATTCAATGGAACGGGCGCATCGGCGCAGAGTCCACGATTACCGTGTACGATCACTCGACGAACGGCACCTACGTGCGTCGCTCTATGGTGTTCTACTCTCTGTGGCGTCACTGAGTCCCTTCTATCCCTGCAGATCAATGGGGCAAGGATAGGAAAGGGTCGCTATGCATTCTTGAAGAACGGCGACGAGATTGCGTTCGGGATGCTCATGCGCAATCTTTCCGTAGATGATTGTCGTGCGTGCGCTCGGATTGTCACTATAGGGTACTGACACTTACGCTTTCTTGCCAGGTTTTATCTACTGCCACCTTGCGTACGCGTAACGACGATACAGCTCTGCTCATGCCGACTGCTATTTGTCGATGAAAATAGCACGATACGAATTCTAAGGCGAAAATCGACCGTGACACACACATCCGAGCATTCTACACTCTACACAAGCTACTGAAGCTGCGTATCAGGCAGTTGTACGGTAGTAACAAAAACTGTACAAAAAGAAAGCCTTCCAAGAAGCTCAGCCCTCTGCAGCGCTGCTGTCGGCGGGAGGTGAGAATGTCCGTCAGCTCAGACTCCATGCACGAAGGCGATTCCATGATAGTTCAAAATGCATAGACAGGAGTGGGACCCACCGTGGCTGAAATGATACATTCCCACCTCTGTACTTAGAAGCCAATCTATATCTCGAACTAGTAAGCTGACTTCTCTTCCGCCTTCAAGCTTCAGGGCGCCCATCTTCTGTGGCGCTAACGCTGTAGCACACAGGGCGCCGCGGGCAGGGCCTCTTGCCCCGACTTCAAAGCTCTCATCTCGCTGGCCGATTGTACGTGCGTCCTAGACGATGTTGTAACATACGCGAAGTCTAATGTGCGTCTAGAAGATTTTTGACCTGAGCTGTCGGCTCGGGACAAGGCACAGTCACGGTGCCAGTGCTGATCTCGGAGTCGAAACGTTGCAGAGTGGTCGACATCAATGCAACGGTTTCTGGCATCGATAGACTGAGCAAGAATTGCCAAGCGAGGGTAAGCCTAAGTAGGCTTAAAAACACTTGTCCAATACTTCACACAAGGCCCAAACGCTGTGTGCCCTACGCGCATTAACTCCGTGGTATCGCCGTATCCATGAGGTCGTTCCGCAATGTTGGACTTTGAAGTCTATACGGATCGCAAATTGACGTCTGGCTGTCTTGGCCGAGGTATGCAAAGACGAGACAGGAGGCAGCCTTTATCCTCATGCCGGCAGGGTCACACTGAAGGGGCCTAAGGCGTGCATGCTCATGGACACGAATTGCCGCGGCCGCGACATTTACTCCTTAGATATCGCCACCTCTGTGGTCTCTCCCCTTCATACTGAACGACATCGAACACCGAGTCATCGACAGCTAATCCCATTGCTGTTATATCTTGCGCCCAGCTATCTTCTCACCTGAAGCATCCGACGGGCGTATCGCTGGACGCTGGTGAGCAACCTTCGATTGGAGTCGTTGGACTGAGATCAAGCGGGTCAGGCGTCGTCGAACAGGCTATCATGGGACAGAATGGAAATACAACGACGACTCATTCGCCACAGGTTCGGGCGATACAGTTAATGCCGCAGTCTGTGGTTTCACGAAAGACCAGTAAGCCATCTACGGTGATAGATATATCGAATCCGCTCGGACGACATTTCCAGAAACATGCACCGCACGACTATTCTCCCAAGACCACTACGCCGTGGTGCAGGCACGCCAGCCTGTGCAAGATAAACTGAAGTCGAAGGCTGATGCGACGACGTCTGGCTCGGGATGCAAAGATCATGGTGAGTGCCACTGTTGGTGGCATGATGCGAAGCGCCGTCGTAATCGCCGCCATTCAGAACCCAAGTACATGCCTGAGAATGAGTCCTCCGGTTCCAAGAGCGACTCGAGCAAGCCAGGCGATGGGGAAGCTCCATGTTTACAAGCGTGAAGAGCACACTAGCAGGGCTAGCGTGTCGGAGAAAGGCTTGATGGGCGTGCCTGCCGGCGTGCAAGTACGTCGAAGCTTTGCTACCAGGGTGGAACCCCGCACACAACGCAGTGCAGAAGTGCGACACTCTTGTAGCAACGCTTCAGTAACGACCTTATAGACGTTATTTCCAAGTTTCCCGATAGAAGGCACGGCAACTTGCAAGTCGACGTCAATCAGGTCCACAAACATGAGTATCGTGTAGGTGAGACATACAGAGTTGCAGGCAGTTGCAAGTCGCACGTCTTGGTTGGTATGTCCAATGTGCATTTCCTTAGGCTGATCCAGGTTGTTTCGGATCTCTTGGACCCACAGAACGAACTTCGACGTAGAAGTTCACGTATAGGCCGCCAAGATGCTCTGAAGCCTGTGCACGCAGCTGCGTATGTTATTGCCCCACGAGCGCATTCAATCATTCGCGTCGGAAGATGCAAGTCGTCCTGTACGCACGGCGGCCGACCCGCAGCAATTGCCCTCAGAGCGCTTCTCGCCGGGCGCCGTCCCTCTACGGTCAAGAGACAATCTAGGGCAGACCGTGCATATCATTCGTAAGGTTCGATGAATAGGCTACACTCGCCGTTCTAAGCATAGCGTGGATCAGAACCTTTGATTGACACATACGCAATCAGCTTCACTGGAGGGTCCGACCCTGGGTACGTGAGGACCTCGCACACATTTGCAGGGGAGGGTTTCTGCACTTGCGAGCGACGTCGAAGACATGAATTGTAAGGAATGCTTGATCTAGAGGCCTGAGGGTGAATGTGCAGTGTCTAATTTTAGGACACGCCTCTAGGGTGCGTCTTGTCATGCGAGCATCTGCTTCCTGGGGAAGCCTTTACACATCCGGGTGCAGGTGACCGGCACGTTCTGATACAACTGTCATCCGGCTGCCGTACCCTCAAGCGTGATGTCGTCGCGCATCTCGGCGTCCGCGCATGTGAGGCGCGAGGCAAGGATAGATAAACGGCGGCCGCGGCTGCGCTCCTCGACGAAGTCTTCCGGCCCCCTCCATCGACTTGTGAGTGCGTCTGTCCTCGACTTCGAGAAGTGCTGCCTACATCTCTTTGCTCGCGCAGACGAAGCGGACACGATGATTTGTTGGTACTTATTGCGCAAGCGGCGAAAGCCAGCACAGGCGGCTGCGGATGACGAGGAGCGCGGACAAGAGCAGACCAGAGAGCTTCCCAAGGACACCGGTAAGGCCATTGTATCTCAGAAGCAACTTCTTCTAACAAGCATTCAGGCAACAACGCAGTTGCTGAGGAGACTGGGGGCGAGACCCAGAAGTAACGAAGCGACATGAGCACGGGCTTTTCCTTGTGATGACGGCATATACACAGATGACAGCACGACACCCTTAATCCGAGTCCGAGACGAAGTTTCCCGCTGCATCGAACGTAGCGAGCGGCGCCCACGTACTCTCCTCGACCGCGCCGCACAGCTTGCATGTCGTGGACTCGTCGTAGTCGGGAACATACTCGCTCCAATCGAGCGTAAGGCTCGGCCTCGCGGCCGTCGCGCTGAACCACGGGAGATCGCGGGTCCGATCAATATGGCGGATGCTGTGGAGGACAACGTCTGTGAGGTTACGCGTCGCAAGGGCACTGTCGATGGCGACTGAGAGCGGATCGTCAGCGTATGGCGGGTCGCACATGCTGTGGTGCTCATGCCACGCGGCGTATTGCAGCCCGAGGTAGCGCAGCCGCGGGCAGAGCTCGGGGTTCCCAGAGAGTGCGGAAACAACGGCGCGATGCGCGCCGCAGCGGACATGGAGGTTATGCAGCTGTGCACAGCGGTCGAGCATGTGCTCCGGAGCATCGAGTATATAGTCCGCGTCGTCCACGAGGAGCGAGCGTAGCTCGGAGAGCGGGAGAGCGGATGTGCGCAATGCTTCGATAAGGTCCTGGCGGTCTGGCTCGATGTCGTATCTAAGTCTGACCTTGATGGTTGGTGGCTTGCATGGTGAGCGGGATACGCTGTGCATGATGGCGTTTGTGCACCCCAGGTCTTCAAACGGCCAGAAGGCGAGCTCAATACCACATATGGAGAGATATAGCGATGCGGATCTGGGTGGCTGCGGCTCATTGGATGCACTCGAGGGTGGAAGGTAAATTTTTGAGCCGACCGCGCTGATGATGGAACGCAGTATCACTAGGTCTATGGAGCCTTGGTTGAAGGTAGAGATATCGATGATACAGCTAGGGGGTATCTTGATGCGCTCCAGAATGCCTGAAAGTAATGCTCCATTGCCTGCCTCAGAGACGGTCACCCGGCGAAGGTGGACCATCGGGATTGATCCCTCAGGAAGCCTATACATCCCATCGCCGGTATCGGGGGCCCCTGAGATCTCTTCCAGCACGAGGTCTTCAATGAGCGGTAGCTCTTTGAGCAGGAGCATCCATCCCCAGAGCGGCGAGCTGCTGCAGCTTTCCATATGAAGTCGCGTAAGAGTGTGGCGGACGAGATGCAGGTAAAGCCCCACGGGAAACCATACGTCCTGAGCGTACGAAACTTGGGCATGACGGCGTCGGTCAGGAACCAGAATACCCATGGGGAAGGATCTTCGTCTTGCTCGGCATGGGCATATACGAGGTTGAGCGTTTCCAGCATCGGAAGTACAGACACCGCCTTGTCACGCGGATGGCGCCTCGTCTCTTTGAGATCTCGGAGTAGACGCTTCGTGGGACGAAGGCTGATGTGCTGAATGCGATCAGCTTCCTCGTCGAGTCGGGACAGGAGCGGGAGGTGAATTTCGGTCTCGAGACCAAAACGTCCCGGAAACAGCGAGAGCGGGGCGGTCTTGGAACGGGCGACGAACGCCCGCAGGCAGTCGGGACGGTCAGTCATGGGAATGCAGGCCCAAAGTTGAGGAGTGTCAAGAGCAGTACTGCGCCACCTGTGGCAGACGTGCGTTGTCCACAGCCACTCGAATGGGGCGCGATGGACTTTAGGGTCATTGTCATTGGAACGTTGCGGGTCGTAGTAGGAGAGCACCAGCCATCGAAATATCTCCGCGAGAAGTTCGTCTGGCAGGCGAAAGATCGCCGAATTCTGATAATTTCTGCGAATTCGGCGTTTCACAAGGTCATTTTGCAGCTGCGTGAGGAGAGCGAGTGAAGCTAGGATTTCAATGTCTTCTTCGTCCGGTGAGGATATATCCTGTACATGTTCATATTCAGGGAGTGAGCGGCGGGCTTCCTGGCATGTTGTACAATGTGACATTACATACCAATACGGTTCTCAGACATGCGAATATCGTGGTGGCTGCTGCACGGTCCAGTCCAAGTCTAGTCACTGGAGGGTTCTGCACTACTAGCATCAGCCTGACGGCTTGCAAAGAGCATAACTTCATGCTTACCACACCAGAAAGTTGAGAAGACACAAGAGCATTGTGGTCAGGAGAGAAACGCTGGGGTGCAGAACTCAACACTGGGCCCCCTCGCCATCAGTTACCGTTGATGCGCCTCTTCCCAGTTTGGGATTTAACCGGGCTTTTCTTGGTCTGGAACGACACCCTTCGCGGTGACATGTTGCTCATCCCCGGCAACAGCATCAAGTATAATCTTTTATTGAGACATTTGGTACATACAATTACGAACATTGAAACAGAGTAAGCGTGCCATGGAGACTTTGAGTTGCATCCCAGAACGTACGGATTAGTCGTCCTCGCAAAGCGCGCATTCTTCAGGAGACTCCGCGTCGAGCTCATCCACAGACCAGCAGAGCCGCAAAGAGGTCTCGGCAGCCATCTTCTCGAGGTACGGCAGATCTGCCGAGTGGTCGAGATGCAAAATGTCGAGCAAGGCGAGCTCTTCGAGTTGAACACCGGCGTCACGTCGAGCAACGAGCATGTCTGAGAGGGGGACGGAAAAAGCCTCGTCTCCAAACGGCGGATCGCACTGCGCATGGTGTACGTGCCACAGCACACCCCTGAGAGTGAGGCGGCGGAGACGTGGAAAGAGCTTGGGATCGGAGAGCGCAGTGAGGAGGGTGCGAGGGACGGTGCTATCGTAGGACCTGACGCTCGAAAACGAGAGGGATTCGAGCCGGAGGCAGAGTCCAAGCTTCGCCCAATGTACGTCTTCCACGCGCTCGACCCTGATGATGTCAAGGGCACGCAAAGCGGAGAGGGGCAAGGCGGTATGCAGGTGGGGAGTGCTTGACAGATGTTGGTCGCCCGGTAGGATAGGTTTACAAGAGCTAGTGGAAGGTCTTCGGCGTCGTGGTCTGGTGGTAGAAATTCTATACAGGGGGGACAGCTCAGGTAGGACGTAGACCAGAATGCCGCAGAGGTCCCGGAAGACGAGAGCGAGAGGGAAATGGCCTGAGAGAGCTCCCCGTCGCGGGCAATCGTTGTGTCGTTGAATTTCGATGCGACAACGGTATGGACCGATGTATATGTTGCTGGATGCAGGCGCTGGAAGGGCTGGTAGGCAGAAAGGAAGATATTGCAGTCGGATGGGATGTCAAGATGGTTCAGAATGCTAGCAACCAGAGCCCCCAAGCCGTCTTCGCTGAGAGACAGCCTGCGCAGATTGGGCAGGTGAACAGGATCCATCGCGGGTACCGGCATGCCGCTCACATCAGCTTCTCCGGAGAGTTGTTCTAGATTTAGTTCCTCCAGCAAAGGCGTGTGCTTCAAGATGCGCAACCATTGCGATGCGGGGTTGTCGTCGCTGGGACGCACACAGAGCCGTGTCAACGTAGGGCGTATCAAGCGTCGGTGGAACAGTGAAGGAAACTCGTGCACCCTGAGAGAACGCAGACAAGGTAGCACAGCATCGGAGACAAACCAGAACACGGTGGGAGGAAGACCAGTACTCGTGTCGTGATAGCTGAGGTCGAGGGTCTCCAGCGATGGAAGGTCAGCTGCGTCTGAATCTCTTCCGTCGCGCCTAGTCTTCTCGAGTTCTTCAAGTAACCGCTTCGTTAAGTACAAGCTTATGTGTTGGATACGAATGGCGTCAGAGCCGTAAATGCGGTGCAGTGGAAGGGCGTTGTCAGGCGTAGTGCCACATTGACCTGGTATGAGCGACAAGGGACAGTTCTTGGACCGCTGTAGGAAGGTTGCAAGTAGTTCGGAGTCGTCCGTCGTAGGAATATACGACCACAGCCGAGGTGTGTTGCAGGCAACCGCGCGCCATCGGCGGCAGACATGAGCGACCCAAATCCACTGGTATACACCCGGTCCCGCAGGTGAGCCCCAATTGCACGGATTCTCAGGGTTGTGTAGGCTCTTGACATAGACCCAGAAAACCTCCGAGAGAGTTTCATCTGGCAGACGATACACGGCCGAACGGAATTGATTCCTCCTTGCGTGCAGGATTGAGAGACTATGTTGCAGTTGATTGATGGCGGCAGAGGAGGCGCATATAGCCAGGTCCAAGGCGTCGGGATCCAAAAAGGCTACGGACTGCTCTGTAACTTGGAGGAAAACATAAACGTTAGGATACACCAAGCACAAATTCCATCGCACGGAGAGTAGATGTTTCTAGCCCAACCTGCATTCCGCCCCGTAACAATCGTAAGACGTACGTTGCAATGACTATAGTGTGGGTGAAAGGCAAGGGACAGTGCGCAGCCGGACTGCTGGTGGACGCAGAAGAGCAAAGGGAGCTTGGCGCTATGACGACACATTGGTGGTCCGAATTAGGAAACTCAGTAAGAAAGGTCATGGGAAAATAATCCATGGTAATACAGACCTAGGTAGTCACATGCCTTATGCGAGAATGTCGTTGAATACCGTCTGTAGATGGGAAGCTGCAGTAGAGCCACACCGTATTCACAGGGAGTTTCGTATACACTCCATGACAGATGTAAATCCTGGCGGCCTCATGCCACGTTGAACCTTGCTCAGACTCATGTTCGTGATGTGGTCGAGAATGCGCTGCTCAAGCGGCTGCATAGAGAGGCTCCGCAAGAAGAGTATCGCATACAACTGTGAGCAGTTGGCGGACCCACCCGCGGCTTGGCAGTGCACAACTTCCACAGACATGCGAGAGTATATTCCGTCTGGTATGCAGTAAGTATTAAGATCCGAGAGCCCGTGCAGTAATAACTTATTGTACACGATAACAACGACATAATGCAATATGAGCGATACAGTATAAAAATATAATGTGACAACAGAACGGGACAACAGCTGAGGACGGGGACGCGACGAAACAGAAGAGGAACACGGATGAGGTCGACCGGGAATAGGATATGCTACAACATCGAGTTCAGATCCTCATGTAGGCAGGGAAGGAAGAAGCGCCAGGAGCTGCTGCAGGGTCCGCATGTCAAAGCCGGTGCCAGCACGCCGCGCGGCTACGTCGCCACCGTCGCCCTTGTTCAGCGCTGCGATATGGCGCAGCGTGAGACCCGCGAGCGCGTTCTCGATGCGGCTGGCGAGCGAGTCGAGAAGGAGGGTGAGCTCGCTGTCCGACGCCTTGTCGATGGCGGGCAGCAGCGCCTCGGGGTTGCCGTACACGAAGACAGGGTTCGGGTCCTGTCGCACCTCGTCGTCCGTCTTCGCGGTGCTGCCTTTGCGCGTGGGCAGTGGTCTGAAGACACGCGATGTCGTCAGTGTCTCGAGCCGGATGCAGAGCAGAGCAAGCTCCTTCATCTGCGTGATACTGAACTGCACGCGCGATCCGGACAGCGAATCGGTGCGGAGGCTCTCGAGATCGTGCCGGCCCGCGAGCTCCTGGGGGTATACGAGCGAGATGCTCTCCGGAGCCTCGAGCCCCTTAAGCTTGATCTCGCCGATGGATATAATCTTCAGTCCAAGACGCCGTATGGCCTCGACAGCTTTTGGAGGCTGGACATCAGAGTATTCTGTCCGTGGACCTGACTGGAAAATGGAGGCATTGATTTCTCGGATGACGTCCGCGCTGACCGCGATCTGTCCGCCTTGAGCACACCCGCTGATACGGGAAGCACGATTGACAACAGGACCGAGGTAATCCATGCGATGTGTTGTCGGGTCGGGGTCAGGAATGGGGTTGCCACAGTGTATACCCATCCGAACAGAAAGACCGCGCGCGACGAGCTTGCCTGATTCGTCGTGGATCTCCTTCCCGTCTTCGCACTCGAGGATCTCCAACGGCCATGGGAGCTGAAGCAACTGCAGCTGCACGGTCAGGCACCACCAGAGCGCTGCCATCGTAGTCGGGAACGAGCACATGAAGGCGTCGCCTTCGGTCTTGACCTCGTAGCCGCCGCAGAACCGGAGCTGCCGTCGAAGGAGCGTGTTGTGGTACGAGATCGCCGTCTGCATGCCGCCATTTGCCTCCCACAGGTGCGTCGAGTTGCGGATGTCGGTGAACACGAGCGCTACGTGGCCCTGCGGGGGCGGAATGGGCGGAATGGCGGCGTCCAGCCGCGACACATCCCGGTTCGTAATCTCGTGGTCCTTGTTCGGCCGACGAAGCGGGCGGTACAGCTCAGGGTCGGGCGAGATGGACGAGTCGAGGGTGTGCTGGCGAGACCGCGACGGACCCAATCCGAAAAGGTCTGAGACCGAGATAACCATGATCATGGTCGTCCCTTCGGCGCCGTAACTGATCGCAAAGTCCCGCAGCTTTTGTGCCGCAATCATGGGGTTATCTCTCGCAGACCGCGCGATATCGACCGCAGTCTGGTACGAGACGAAGTCCCACAGGCCGCGGTTGCCGATGATCACAAACTCGTCGAGCTCCGAGAGCTCTCGGATGATGATGTCGGGGCGCGCATTGACCACGGGAAGCAGGTAGTAGAAGCCGAACGAGCGTGAGACGTCGATCTCGTCGTTGACGAAGCCCTTTGGCGAGACCCAGCCTTCTGCTGCACGTATCCTAGCCGTCTCTGCCCTATCGAAAGGATCATGCTTGCGCGAGAGGAGCTCCGCGTTGCCCTGCCGTGATATCACAGCGAGTGCATTACCAGCATTGGCCACGTAAAGCATCCGGCCGATGAAGTAGAGCACGACACCAGAGGCGCCGCTTCGCAGACTCGTGTAGTCGACCGAAGGGTGAGGGTTCTCGTTCGCGCTGACTGTCGACGGTCGGCGGGCATCGCGCGTGTACAACCAGTCGTGGAGCTCCTTGTTCAGCTTCAGGAACGACCGGCGCATCGCATCAGCGACGGTTTCGCCCCGTGACTCGTCCAGCCGCTCGATCTCGCGCGCCAGCGCGGCCGGATAGTTGTCGTGCAGCCACTTCGACAGCCGGTTGTTGCTGCCGATGTGCGAAGCGCGCCCGAACATGGCGAAGATCGCCTCGTTCTTGCGGTCGCGGAACTCGGGCTGCACCAGGTCGAACATGCTGAGGTTTTGGCCGAGCGTGTCTGCGATACCGTACGCCATGTTGTAGACCTCCGATAACGAAGTCCGCACCCGGCGATCCTCATTATCGTCAGGGATGTTCGGCGCGAACGTAGTGGTGACGTCCATCAGGCCGAGCACCTTGAGGTCCTTCAGCTCTGAGAAGTCCGCAAGCTTGCGATCAGAGCCATCCTTGAAGGGTGCGGCTTTGTGATCGGGCTTGATCTCGAGGCGTTTGTTACCCGACAGATTGAGGTATCGCAGGTTCGTGTTGAAGTTCCTAGCGAGACCCAAGGTCAGCGTTAGCCGGCTAGAGGCGTGTCGAACATACCAGTTCCAGTCGAACTCCCAGTTGTTGATGTTGTACTTGAGAACATTACTCCCGACATCAAGCACCTGCAACGCCTTGATCTTGCCAAGCTCCTGCGGCAAGCTCTGCAGCTTGTTCCCGTTGAGGTACAGCACGCGCAGCCGCGAGAGGGACGGCAGGTCCTCGGTGGGCAGCGCGGTGAGCAGGTTCCCGCTGAGGTAGAGCTCCTCGAGGTAGCAAAGGTTCTTGACGAACCCGCTGGGGATCACCTGGATGTGATTGAACGACAAGTTGAGCACGCGCAGGTCGCGCAAGAGCATCAGCGGCGCGAGGTGGTCTTCCGTGAGCCTGTTCTCGCCAAGGTACAGGCGCTTCAGCGAGACTGCGAGCGGGGCGCGGCGCGGCCGAGCGAGCTCGCAGACGACGACTTGCGCTCAAGGCCATGGAGGAGCGACGTCCCGGGTGACAGCGATATGCTCGCAGAGGGCGTGATCGTGACGTCGTACACGGTCGGGCTGCGGATGTCGCCGAGGAGGTTCGAGGTGAGGTTGAGCACCTCGAGCTTCGCGCACTCCCAGAGGGCGTGCGGAAGCTCCTCGAGGCTGTTGTTGTGCGCCTCGAGCGTCTCGAGGTTCTGCAGCCGCGCGATCGTCTCGGGCAGTGTGTACAGCTGGTTGTTCGAGCAGCTCAGGTGCTGCAGCTCCGTGAGCTCGCCAATCGAGTCTGGGAGAGCGCGAATCGAGTTGTGGTCGACCTTGAGCGTGCGCAGGGACGTGAGCTGCGCGAGCGCGAGCTCGTCGAGAGAGGAGAGCTTCGCGTGCGAGATGTCAAGCGTCACCATTGCGAACGGCTGCGCACCGAGCGGGCCAGGAATGAGCGTGAGCTGCGTGATGTCGTTGTGCGAAGCATCGAGCAGCTGTAGGGACGGCCCGAAGGAGAGATCCAGCGCGTGGACGGTGTTGTGATCTGCCATAATGGTCTCGACGTTCGGGAGCAGGCATACTGTCGTAAAATCTGATATCATATTCCGGCGACAGTCCAGGAAGCGCAGCTTCGTCAATCCCCGTGCACCATGCGGGAACCTCGAGATCTTGTTCCCAACCATGATGAGCTTCTCAAGCTGCGCAAGGTTGCCGATCTCCTCAGGCAGGCTTTCAATGAGGTTGAAAGAAATGTCGAGGTCCATGAGAGACGGCAGTTTACAGACGACGTCGGGAAGCTCCTTGAACTTGTTGTTCGAGATGTTGAGCTCCTTCAGCGACTTCAGCTTGGGAAAGTACCAGGGCAGCCTCTCCATCCCGTTATTCTGGAGCTTCAACGAACGCAAGTTCGGTATGTGATCCAGGGCCGCATCCTTGAGATCGGTGATGCGGTTACACGAAAGATCCAACCGGTGCAGCTTCTCACAGTGCCGAACGCTCTGCGGGACTTTCTTCATGGACATGTTCTGCAGTCGCAGGACGCGAAGGTTCGTGCACAACTGGATGAAGTCAAGGGGGATCTCAAGCATGGGATTTCGAGACAAGTTTAGCGAGATGATCGCTTCCGCATGGCTGTAGAGGATCACGGGCACCGTCTTCAGCGCCCTTGCGGCAAGATCCACCTGCTCGAAGGTGTCGAAAACGAGGTCATCATCCTGCAACGCGCATATCAGCACACGTCGTGCAGCTACGAAGGCGTTCTACGCACCGCTGGACCCAGCACGTTACTCTTGTACACAAACTTCATCAAATATTGTATGTCCTCGGTCGCTAACGCGCGAAAGTCGTCGATGGGGTCCCACCCCGCCTGTTCTAGGCGTCGCCGCACAATATTGGCCGGCTTCTCCGTCATCGCTAACAGTCGTTCTGAGATACGCGTCAATATTCCGCGGTCCTGCCCACGTAACGTATAGGAGACTCACCTCGCCCGCGCTCCTTGAGGTATAGCCTATGCATCTCCCGATTGGTATCAAGCAGCATTTTGCCGTTGAGGTATGGTATAAGGTCCGCGACGGTGGACCTGAGGTAGATCGTCGCGACATGGTACGTGTTGTCCCGTCGGTATATGCGTATTCGGTACGGTTCGTCGCGATCGTCGTACGCACGTGGTGGGCGGCCGGACGTGCTGAGTGTGTGCCGCTTCTTCGCCTTCCGGCGCCCACCCGGACTTCGTAGCTGGTCGCAGTCTTCGCCCTCGGAGCTGGTGCCCTCCGCGAGTAGCATGTCCTCTGGGTGTATGCCGTTCTCTGGCTCGACCGCCCAGCTCTCCGGCGCCTTCCACGACGGGTTCTCGTGCCCTCGTATTGTCGGCACGCTCGCAGAAAACTGTCCTGCGTCTCTCGGTGACACGTTGCGATGGTCCCAGCCATTCGGTCCCTGTTTCCGCTTCACGCCGATGGTAGGCGTTTGGAACGGATCGGGGTTGCTGAAGAGCCCGCGTGGCCCGGCAGGAAGTGAGGACGTGGAAGCATGGTGCGGGTGGTGTGTAGACGAAGTGTCCGAGGTGAGTGCACTCGAGTAGGCGGACGACTCCAGACCGCTGCTCGGTGAGCTTGGCACGTTGTCGTACGTGCCATTCTGCAGGCCATAGTAAATTCCGAAGTCGACTATGCCTTCCATGTCATTGATATCCCGGTTGAGGGGGTATTCAATGTCTTTGGAAGGCACCGGAGGCGGAACATCTACGGCCTTCTTTCCCTTTCCGAGCAGAGGTGCCAGGCGGGATGAGGAGACGTGTACGGGAGGTGACGCTGGTGGAGGTGGTGCGATGTAAGGAATGTAGTCAGGAGACGAGGGGACGGCTGGGACAGGATGGTCATTGGAGCCAGAGAGGTCGAGCCTGCCGGGGCGCAGACGGCTTTTCGATCGTGTCCTACGGACAATGCTGCTGAGAAAAGACGTGGACGAGGACTTCTTCTTGAGATCCCTCTCCGAGCGGGAGAACTCGGTCAGGTGGCTCGTGGACGCGGTGAGCGAGCTGTTGAGACTGTAGTTATCGCTGCCTGTGCGAAAACTAGAGGCGTTTGAGGGCCGTGTACGAAGGGAAGGGATGGCCGCCCTTGCTTTGAAAGTCTTACTCCGAGTGCTTGCGGGCGCGGGCTGTGATAATGCAGGGTCAGCGACTGTTCACTGCCAAGGCTCAGAACGAGAATGCATGTGGATTCTAGCAGACCCTACACAGCGCGGAGACATCGCTTTTCCCATGATAGTCTAGTATAATGTGCAAAGCCTGCCATATAGATGATGCCTGATTCGCTGAGAGGGCTTTGCTGCCGAAAGAGCTGTGCGCGTGCCTCCGCGCTCCCACCCCACTAGTACGCGCAAAGCGGCGTCCGTAGCACCGCCAGCAATACGACACATGGCACGAGCGCACTTACCACTTCCTTCTCCGTTTCTACGGGCGAGCCGGGGACAAGCCATGGCGCGATGATGTCGGCCTCGGTGGAGGGGGGCGCGTGCGGCTGGAGGTCCTCCGGGGGAGGAAGTCGACGTCGAGAGAGATGGATGAGGTCGCCGACGCCATGGCGAGAGAGGCAGGTGGTGTGCGTGTCGGTCAGCGCAGCATTCGCGACGGCAAGGGCGGCGACGGCGACGGCGACGACAAGGTCAAGAGCAACCTGCGTGACATCGAGCATTGCCCTTCGGCGCCCGGCCGGTGACCCCCGGCATATAGCCTTTTCTGGCGTGAGGCCGCCCGCGATCTTCTCGGAACCGCGTTCCATCAGGCGCATCAGGCGCATCACTCCCGAGTCTTTCCTATCTCTGGTGTGGCGATCAAACACTTGGTCCTGACGACGAACCGCATGCTCAATCACTGATCCTCGCGCCGTCGTGCTCGTGAGCAGACACCAACAGCAGCCCTGTGGTGAGTAATACATAGCTCTCCTTCGTATCGCGAGCTCAAATTTTGGGCAAGTATGAGCAGAAAGCCAAGTGGGACTACCAGGGAAGGCACGAGCTGGCGCGACAAATTCCGACTACAGTATATCACACTAGTATGAGCCGCTCTACAACAATAATCATAAGAGTTTTTCCGTCGAGCCAGTCTTCAGTGGAACTCCAACCCTCCAGGGCTACTGCGGACAGCCGTAAGTAACCTCTGCTTACTGGACTCTTAGTCGGGTACTTGCTACAACACATCTCGCAGAGCTCATCAGCAAGCCTTCGTAGTGACCACCACCCTACGTCTCACCATCAATTCTCTAGGCCCTGCTTGTCTTCAGTGTCTATTAGCCACCAGCCAGCCATCCACGCCAGACATCTGGGACCCCTTTTGAGCGAATTGAAGTGCCCCGCAATATATCAAGCCCACATGACGAGCTAGGTACCGCCCACAAGAGCCGTCGAGACGGAGACGGGGCGCAGTGCAGTCGGTTCCGAACGCGGGTGGTCACCTGCTCAAGACGGAAGGTGCGCGAACGGGCGGGAGAACGAACTCGAGAGGTTAGCGCAGCCCCTGAGGACTTTGTTCCGCAGGTCATGCTCGAGCGCAAATTTTGCTTGGAAGTGGGGGTGCCACAGGTGCGTCTTCTAGCACCGTCCTGCGTCTCTCAGACAAGGTCATATAACCTTCGCTCGCCGTCCAGAGCATGCGGAGAGAGAAAGGGGCGAACAACCTTAATTTCGCAGGTGTCGCTGTGTCGGCGCCGTCGTCATGCTATCCGCAAACAGTGATGGGAGCGAAACTGGGGGCCCTTCTTCCGCGGACATCGGGACGTGTAATGTTCTGTCTAGGGCCGCTGCACACGGCCGCACAGCCCGCTAGGACGGCCAGTGAACAACAACTCGCTTGTCTCGCCAGGCGGTGTACGCTTATGGCCCAGCTATCCAGCGTGAGGTGCATTTGAGGTCAAATATGGCCGTCGCGCATCGCTCGTCATGATTAACGTGGCTCAGGGCGGTTCACACGATATTGGGATCGTAGTCTCACGGGACCCGCATGCACCAGTGCGTCGCGCTCTACTCGGCATGGCATCGACGTTGACAGATTAGATCCGACATGCCCATTTCCCATGTGTCTTCCGACGAGCAGCGACGACGACGAACGTTGCCCTCGTGGGCGTTGCCTTCGGGTGAGTCCTCGGTGCGCGTGTTGCCTGGCGAGCGCACCCACTGACTGGCCATCTCCGTCAGGGCGTGTCGTCGTCGCGACCGAGAAACGCTTCGCACGGTGCTGCCGCCGCCACTGCAAATTTGACTTGTCATTTGACGACGCCTGCCAAACATGCCAGACGCAGCCACGGACTGATCTGCAGGCTCCCGCTGCCGGTGGCAACATTCTTGGCTCAGCATCTCACCGCGGTGCGCCACACAAGGTCACGCTGTTTGCAATTTGCGGGTGCGCACCACGCGTATGCCCACGTCTAAATAATTCGATCGCGCGCCCGAGACTGGCTTGGCCCCGTGATTATTCTCCCCCCCTCCGGGCAGACGAGCAGTTTTTTTTTTTTTTCTCGCTGCCGGGCGAGCGGGCGAGCGGGTGCGATAAGGAAGAGGCCCAGGGCCCAACTTTCCGGCGTGGTCTGCCCCGCAAAAGGCGGGCGCGTGTACGTTCATCCGCTTTCTTCTGCCCATCGCAGCGATTGTGGGCGGCCAAGCGCCGGGGGCTCAGGAACCGATACGCGCGCAGCCCCTTTCCACGAGGCGCCCGCCGCTAGCAGGCTCGGTGGAGACCTCGGTGCTTCCACACGCCGGCGAGTGGTTCTCCGCGGTTCGACGGTGCAGGGGAATGGGTGCGCACGCCGTGCACGACAGCGAGCACGCATGCCCGCCTCGCGACAGGACCCGCCAGGCGTCGCTGGCGACAGCGCGGGAACGCGGCAGCGTGGTGCGAAAGAGGCAGCTGGTCGATACCGCAGGCAACGGACGATCAGATTCATGGCGCGCCATCACGAAGGCTGCGATATTGGGCTTCTTCGCCGGAAAAGGACTAGCCTCGCCCCCAGCCATGGCCCCGCCCCCGCGATCCGAAGGCGGCCTATCTCGCGACCCTCATTGGAGGTGTCACGGGAGATAAGGTTGTTGGCGAAGAGGCCAGGTATATAAGACCTCTCGTTCCTGGCCATTTGCCATCCCCTCCTTCCGCACTTCCTTCCCCCGCCGACCACCATGTCGAGCAAGGAGTCAGACTTCAAGCGTGGGTCCAATGAGAAGGTGGACATCCTCGACACCACCGTCTCTGACACGGAGGCCAACCATGAGCTCCACGACACTGGTGCGACCACCCTCCACAGGACCATGAAGAACCGGCACATCGCCATGATCAGGTCTGTCTCCCTCTCTCCTCCCCTGTCTGCTCCCCAACGCTCACACGCCCGCGCAGTATCGGCGGTGTCATTGGCACCGGTCTCTTCCTGGGTACCGCCGGCTCGCTTGCGAACGGCGGGCCTGTAGGCCTCCTCCTCGGTTATGCTATCGTCGGTACCATTTGTTATGCGGTGTAAGTTTTCCTCGACGCCCACCACGCTGTCCCCCGCGCTAACCGTGCTTCCCCGTGGGGTTCGCAGCATGGTCTCTCTTGGCGAGATGATCTCGTATCTCCCCGTCCCCGGCGGTCACATCACTCTCGCGGAACGCTTTGTCGACCCGGCATGGTCCTTCACCCTCGGCTGGAACTACTGTGAGTCGCCCTCAGAGGCATGTGCGCAAGTGCGCGATCTGACCCTCCCGCTTTTCGCCAGGGTACAACTGGACGATCATTCTTCCCGCCGAGCTAAGCGCCGGTGCTGTGCTCATGGGCTTCTGGTGCGTCACGAGCTACGATACAGCCCCCTTGCGTCGACTCACTTGACCGCAGGACGGACAAGGTGAACGATGCCGCATGGATCTCAATTTTCCTTGTCGTCGTCGTGATCATCAATTTGTTCGGCGCTAGTACGTCCTGTCCGTCTGCTGACTTGTCGCTTTTTCTGACCGGCGTGGTGCAGAGGCATATGGCGAGGCGGAATTCGTCTTTGCCTCCATCAAGGTCATCACGATTACTGGCCTCATCATCCTCGGCATCGTGCTAGACCTCGGCGGCGGCCCCGACCACGACCGTCTCGGCTTCCGCTACTGGAAGCACCCAGGGCCGTTTGCGCAGTATAACGGCATTTCGGGCTCCAAGGGCCGCTTCCTCGCCTTCTGGGCCGTCCTCACCCAGGCTGCGTTCTCGTTCATCGGTACTGAGATCGTGGCTATTGCTGGCGGTGAGGCGAAGAACCCGCGTCGTAACATTCCCAAGGCGTACGTGTCCCACGCCCTCTATCCGCTAACGGCTACTAACCTTCCTCCAGCATCAAGCGTGTCTACGTCCGTATCCTGCTGTTCTATATCGGTGGTGTCACCATCATCGGTCTGCTCGTCCCGTACACACACCCAGACCTCAACCTGAAGGAGAACAATGCCGCGAAATCGCCCTTCGTTATTGCCATCAAGACCGCGGGCATTAAGGGTCTTCCCTCTGTCATCAACGCGGCCCTTCTGACGTCTGCCTGGTCCGCTGCGTCCAGTGATCTCTACTCGTCTTCTCGTGCCCTTTGTAAGCTCCCACCACGCTTAATTCCCGTCCGCACCCTAATTCTCGTTCCCAGACGGTCTCGCGCTCAACGGCAACGCACCCAAGATCTTCACACGTATCAACCGCTGGGGTCTCCCCTACGTTGCCGTCGCCACGAACTGCATGTTCGGCCTGCTCGCGTACATGGCCGTGAGCAGCGGTGCGGGCCGCGTGTTCGGCTGGTTCGCGAACATGACCGCCGTCGCCGGCCTCATGAGCTGGTTCGGTATCTGCGTGACGTACGTGCGGTTCTACGCGGGCATGAAGGCGCAGGGCATCGACCGGCGCACGCTGCCGTTCCACTCGCGCCTGCAGCCGTACATGGGCTGGTACGGCGTCGTCTCGACGATCATCATCTGCTTCGTGAGTGGCCACTTTCCGCGCCCTCTCTCCGCCATGTGCTGAACCCTTCCGCAGTTCAGCGGCTGGAACGTCTTCCTGAAGGGCTCGTGGGCGACAGACACGTTCGTGACGAACTACCTGCCGCTCGTGCTCTTCCCGATCCTCTACTTTGGCGCGCGCGTGTGGCGGCGCACGCGCTTCGTCGACCCGAGCGACATGGACTTCAAGTCCGGGCTCGCCGAGATCGAGGCCGCGTGCTACGACGAGCCGCCGCCGCGCAACTGGGTCGAGAAGTTCTGGAACTGGCTCATGTAGGAGCCACCCCCCACGCTCGCTTTGTGCCGCCCCCGCGGCCCGCTACGCCTACTCCGTACCGTATACTTAGTGTACCAGTAAAAACCTGTAATACTTCTTCTCTGTCTGTGCTACTTGCATGCGCCCTCCGCTGCGGCTGTACTTCGCCCTTACCTTGGACCCCTGGAATGTCATCGCTGCCATTGGATACCACGAAAGTCTGTGTGTACGGAAGATGTGTGTGTCGTGTGCGAGAGTGAAGTCTGTGCCTGGAGAAGCAGCGTCGAAGCCGGCGGCACCCCTCGAGGTTCTCCCGCGAACGACGTGCGGGCTCTGCACGGATGGAGCCTGCGAGCACGCACCGACGGCCGTGCGACCGTCGGCCCAGGGCGCGGGTGCAGAGGAAACGACGGGCTGGCGCCGACTGTCTCGCTTGGCCACGATCGCGGGCTCGGGAGCTGTATTGTCTTGATTCCAAAGCGGTGCAGCGCGGGCTCAGCGACACTGAGGATCTTGAAAGTCTCCAGCGAGCGTACAGTCACAGCGGACGTGAAGCTCGCGTGCGATCGGCGCACGAGTCATTGATTGGCTCACAGGCCGCGCCTCACTAGGGTCCAAACACATGTACCTCTCATTATCCGCGAGTATCTCGACCCCGCTTAATGCAAGCCACGCCCGCCTACCTGGAAGAGGCTGCGGGACCCTGCAGAGAAGGTACAGATGAGCTAATGATCGACAATGAGGTCTTGCCTCGAGCCGGGAGGCGCACCCGCCCGCACACGCCGTGTCGCCGCCTTTGGGTCGTATCGTGCAGAAGCCTGTCGCAGCCCGCCGGTGTACCTCCTGCACGTTCCAGAGATCGCACGAGCTGCGCTGCACCCGCCGCTCTATCGCACGCAAGCACTATGCAGCCAGGCATGGAAAGGGGGGGGGGGGTTCCGCAGACGGGCAACGCCCCCGCACCCTTGTCTCTTTCCATCTCGCGACGGCGCGCCCCGCATTCATAGAAACAGCACCCGAAAACGATGTGCCTCCCATTCCTGCTCGCGCGCGCGGCGGCGGCGAGCGCCGCTCGCGGCTGTCGGACCTCGTGCACGTCAGCGTGCGCCCGCGGGTCGATGCTGCGTTCCGGGGGCATGTCGTCTCCTTCGTCAAGTGCGTACCTGGGCTCCGCTATGTCCGTGCGTTCCTCATGGGCCTGCCACTCATAGTCTTCATAGTCAGCTCAGCAGGATCGAATACCTCTTATTAAACCTCTCGTCCCGTTCCTATTGGGCACGGCTGCTGCGGAACGCGGCAGATAGGCGTGATATCCAGAAGTGCCAGACGGACCTGGACAATGCCTTCGCAAAGCTACACGCAAGTCTGATGGCAGTCGAAACTGAGTTCTCGCTCATCGCTTGCATTTCGCAGCTGGCCAATATCATGCACACGGCTGTACAGCTCCACGGCCTGGCGGATGGCATGTCTGAAGTGCAGAAGCTCGTCAGCGTACGTGTCACTTCTCTCGAGCTTCGTCAACGTCGTTGAACAAGAAACGGTACCTAGCGATCGACCGATGACCTGCGACAACAGTTCAACGAACTCCAACGGGCCGTGACAAACCAGTCCAGCTTCCCTGAACCCATGCGCGAAATGCAGCCTCAGGTCCTGGCAGCCTACCATCCCAGGCCACACCCCGATCGCCGTCAGCCCCGGCGCCCGAACCTGAACCTGCAAATATCCAAGTGGGCCTGCCGTCTACATTCCATATCATGTGCACAGGCTGACCACGCGAGCAGCAGCGTCGAGCGGGCGTCACTGTACCGCCCCCTGCGCACATCGCCGTACCACGCGCCGCTGCCGCGGGCGGCAGCGGCATGTTCAATCTGCGCAACAGGCACGACGCCACTGCGGGCTGGGAGACGAGTGTGCGGGCGCGGGCGGTCGGGAAGCCGCCGCGAAGAGACCAGAGGCGGGTTCAAGGGTACGTAGGGCTCGCTTCTGCGGCGCTGCGGCGTTTTTTTGACTGTCGGTATGATACAGAGTGCCCGGGCCGACTGCTTTACCGCGAACGGCCGACCCAGAGAAGGAAGGTGCCCGACGAGAATAGGACCATGGGCACGAGGTGGGATGGTAGCACTGCTGTAGGAGAGTGATACCCGGACGACGGCACGCCCGTATATGCGCATATACCCAGCAAAAACCCATGTAAAATAGCACTATAGCGACGGACATTACATCCCGGAGGCTCAGAGCGAGTAGCGGAACGTGCGGTCCTCCCAGTCCGTGAGGTCGCGGTCGATGTGCATGACGCCCTCGAGAACGCTCGCCTGGCTGCCGAGCGAGCTGCCGCTGCCGAGGCCGGCCTCGCGCACCTTCTCATACGAGCTCTCGGGGCGCCCGGACAGCGGGCGCGCGAGCGCGTCCTTGTCCCGCCGCGCGTTCTCACGCGTCCATGCGACGCGCAGCGCGAGCGAGGCGACGATCGTGAAGACCATGACGATGATGATGGAGATCCACGTCGTGCGGTACTTCTCGGGGGCCTGCTTCGCGTTGACCTGTGCATCTATGTCAGCGAAGCGTGTGCGGGGGGTGGGCGAGCGCAAGGCGCACCAGGTAGGGCCCGATGATGTTCCCAACATTGTAGCCAATAAAGACTGCGCCCGTAGCGCATGCCTTCTTCGTGCCGCCTGCGACATTTGCAGATGCGAGCGCGAGGAGCAGCACGTATGGCGCGCCAAAGATGGGAATGAGATAGTACCCAAAGAGCGCGAGGCCGCGCTCGTGCCAGGAGCCGTGCCAGATGATGATCGCACCGACTATGACCGGCAGGCAGCTCGCGGAGAGCCAGAGCGTCCGGGTGTTTTTGAAGCGTCCGGCGAGGTAACCAACGATGTAGATCGAGACACAGGTCGTGGCACCACCGGGCGTCTGCAGGAGGATGGCGCGGAGACTGGAGTATCCAAAAGACTGACGTCGAGGGTCAGCGAAGATCCGGGGCAGACGAGATGCTAGCGCCAACCTTGATAATGAGCGAACCAAAGGCGGTTACACCGCCATTGCAAACGTAGATAGCAGCCCCCATCGCACCCATGATCCAGATCTTGACGTCCTTCAGGGCCTCGATGACCTGAGCCTTTTTGATAATGCGCACGTCGGCACCGGCGACGTTTCCGCGCATGCGTCCGATGAGGATAGCACGCTCGGACTCGTTAAACCAGCGGTGAGAGGTAGCAGGCGAGTCCGGAAGGATGAGCAGAACGAGGAGGGACCAGAAGATAGTGATGCTTCCTGCAACCAAGTACCTGAATTCACCGAAGTCAATGATTGCCGTAGAATAGAGGGGCCACGAAGCTTACATATATTTCCAAGGGGCAAGGGCACCCTTCGCATGACCGATAGCATAGTTGATGACACCGCTGAAGATGGTGAAGAGACCCGTCGCGGAGTACCAGATACCGAGCCGAAGCGGCAGCTCGGCCTTGGTATACCACATCGAACTGACTATTCGGGGTCAGACCAGGCCGCATGCTAAGAGCACATGAGCCTACGGAGGACGAAACCAGGGCTGACAGCGCTCTCAACAAGCCCAAGGAAGAATCGTTGAGCGACCGCCCCCTGGTAGCTGGACACCGTGACGGTGAGCATCACGATCACGCCCCAGATCTATAGAACGTCGTCAGCCTTTCATAATGCGAAGGAGCAGGGTGGGGGAGACGAACAAATATAAGCAGGCTTAGAGCCTTTGCCACTGGCAGCCTTTGCAAGACCAGGGCGATAGGAAGGACGCCAATGATGTAACCCCAGTAGAAGGCGGCCGTACTAGACATGAGTGAGTACTATGAAGCACGCGAGGAAGATAGGGGTGCGTACGCCGTGGAATATCTCTGCGTGGAAACGAGGTTTGTGCCAGGGACAGGCGTGGTAAGGTGCAGGTCGTCGAGCATGCCAAACACCGCTGCAGAGCTGAAGACAAACTTGTCGTACTATGCAGCGTACGCCACCAGCGATAGTCTTCAGCAAAAGAGACGGAGTAAAATCGAATGACGGCACTCACAAATTGCAAACCATAAGAGAACGTGAGAATAGGCATCAGGAGCAGGTCGACTTTCCAGAGCACCCTTCGCTCCGCCTTCGCGTCCCAGTCGCGTACGGACGCCGGTGGTGTCGTCGACATCTTGGATGTGAGAGGTCCCGCCAAGTCGTGGGTGGTGCCCTCAACGTGAGGGCCTGCTGGCGCCTCGACCACGGACATGGGCCTCCAAGTGGGGGGCGACGCTGTGGTTTGAAGGAGACCGTGTCCGAATGTGCGGCCCCTCGTGCCTGACGGTAAATAGTTGTCACGGAAGTGTCACTCGTCGTGACACTTTGTGACCATATCTGCGGTCACAGTGGCCAAGCCAATGGGGTCGCTTTGGCCCTGGCAGTCAGAGTATGCACATTGCTCTTTCCCATGCCGCATACACTCAGCATAGCGACCCCTCCCTGGAGGAAGGGGCGAATTAGAGCTAGGGCGAGGAATAGGGTCCGGGCAGTTGCACAAGATTCACTGATGGAGTTGCGCATGTGCCTGCCTAGTCCATGTCAGAGAAGTCTCGATGCAATTTTGTACTTTTGTACAAGCTAAATTGAAATGCGAATGATCGTACCGCGGAAGGACACCATGGGTAATGTCCATCAAGCTGGACTCAGTCCTTCTCTGATGAAGTTCGGGCGTCCGACAAGTCACGACGTGGTGCGCAGTGTAGATTTTCTCACGTATTGCTAATATTTAATGCAGTTGAGAGCGAAGGTGCGTGTCATGCACATGTGGGTAGAGAGAGCATGTTGGAATGAGGGGTGGAGGCAAGTGGTTTGGCGCGCACCAGACGTACGTACTCGGCTTCCATTTCTGGCTGTGTGGTCCACACCGGCATTTCCCGGATGCGTCTCATGAACCTCTTCAGTGTCCTCCTCCCTTTGCGCTCATCCGTCACGCACAGTTACCTCTTCTCGGATCCAAGCCAACACGTTTTGACTGCAGGTATATAAATTATTGCTGAAAATTTTCTTCCTAACGTATACTTCGAGGCAGTGGTGGCAGCAAACACAGCAGTCGCGTGTTATGACGCAGCCGAGAGCTGGTGCGTTTCTGTTCACGTTTGTTCTTGGACTTTTACTGACTAGCATTGATAATTAGAACTGTGCTCAATAGCAGCTATTGATATGACCTCCCTCAGCACGGAAGAAGAGTTCAGCGTCGGTATATGCGCCCGGACGAGCCTGATTCAACATCTTTAGACCGAACTACTCTCACTGAACATGCGCCGAAATGAAATGCTTTCTCCAGTGAGGCGGTCAATAGCATCAACTGTGTGGCTACTTTCTCCTTAGACCCACATATATCCTACCTTTCTCGCACTATTCAGTGGGCCGATATCTTGCCGGACCGACTGGCGGTCAGGCACAGACGCAGCAGTGTGATGGCCTTATGCTGCCGACGTTAGTCAAGTACCGGACTTCTCGGATCCGGATCCAGTATCGAGAGTCCGTTATGCCCTCTCGGCTCTGCTGCTGCGGCCCCCACGACTACCTTGCGCCATACCACCACGTTCGGGCACACTAACCAGATTCCTAGTCACCAGCGAAGATGGTCGCCCTCAACCTCATGGTGGTCTTTGGCCCAACTGATAACTCATACTTCGTCACTTATGGCCGAAAGATGCATTACAAGAACATGCCTGACAGCCTCGTCAAGACTTTCTCTGAACAGACTGACATGCATCCCATGAAGGTCGCTTGGCTCCGGTAAGATGGCCTATCTAACTACGCTTTTGAGACTGATCGACTTGTCAGGATGCACCCGAACGGCAAGACGTGGGTGGCTATGAATATGTACAACCTCAGCAGTGAGCCCGCTTGCGTCACTCCGCGCTGTTTCTGGAGGCTTGACCATGCCACCCCGCAGTGTGGTACGACACTTCGATTCAGCCCGAGCTCCTCCAGTACATCAAGGGCGACCAATACGGCCTGAAGAAGGCTGCCTCGATCTCGTGGACAGACGACGGTCGCGGATACTTTGTCAAGCTGCGCGGCGGCGACGGCTGGACAATGGACGTGCCCGACGAGTACCCGCTGCAGATCAACGACCTCCGCAGGCAGATTACCGACTTCGACCGCGGCCTGAAGACGATCCTCTTTGGCCAGGGCGGGACACACATATACGTCTTCGAGCGCGGGTTTGTTGCGCACTTTGAGGGCACCGCAGACGACAAGGACCACCCGCTGAAGAAGGTAGAACATCACGTCTTAGCAGCAAGGAACGTGACTGACTGCGCGACGCTTGTATAGGTGATCTACGAATTCATGGAGCCGGGCTGGAACGTCCACGAGACATCGTGTCTGAGTCCGTACAATAACCGGCACTTTCTTCTCAAGTTCCAGAAAGAGGGCACAACGACCTTGCAGATGCGCTGGAGTCTGCCCGACCCTGCCGCGCAAGGTCTGGCCGAGCTCATGAAGATTGCCGAACAACCGGATGAGCAGGCTGGTCAGTAGGATTCGCTGCTATTTCCTTCATGCTCTGTATTGACGCCGTCCGCCCAGTCCTCGCGCAGTTTGAACAGAGTACCCAGAGCCTCGAAATGACTAAAGCGACTGGGAATTTTGTAGGGACTTCATTGCTGAATGGGCGACGAAGGCTGATTGCTTCGCTTGCAGGCACTCTCGATGCACGCCAGGTACTTGTTTGGACCATGGTGAGCGATGGCGCGAACCACAAGATCTGTATCATATCTCCAGCATTGTATTGTCTGTTTGGGACTTGGGAACGAGAATGGATATGCGCTCGTAGTAGCATAGCTGTGAGCCCACAACGACCTCCGTGTTTCAGATCACAGATGCGTGTTGTTCCACAGCGACCGAACGACGAAGTCCGCTGGATCAGGATTCTTTACCTTCGCTAACTCAGTGTTAGGCACGAAACGGACTGGGGAACGTGGTGTCATCGTCTGCGTGACGCGGAAGTAAGGTCGTACGCACCCGTGCGGTCAATGCCAGGTATGAGGTAGAATCCATTTGAGGGTATGCTCTTCTCCGTGTCGAGGAAGTAACCCACCGTGCCGGCCGGGTGATCGAGCCATGTCCAGGCACCAACGCCACCTTTGGCAGACAGCGTGAATGTCAGGTCCCCTTTGCGAGTAAGCTGAATCTGCGGATCAATGAGCGTCGCGTTGGCGAGCGAAATCGGTGTAAACTGGGTGGTTTCGTGAATCTAACGCCCACATGTAGCGGAAAAGAATACGCACCACTTGCTCATTCGTGACCGTCTTCCCCTCAACCTTGGACGTGATATTCATTAGCATGAACACGTCTTCGGCGTTCTTTCCTGCGGGCAGAATCTTGTCTAGTCCCGACTGGCTGAAGACCACCGAGTTGTTCAGGCTTGGCACCGTGAAGTGCTGCATGCTGGACTGCAGCTCGACCCCAGCCCAGTCGTACCACGTCAGCTGCGCAGTGCCGGAGACCGCTTCCCAGCGATCAGACGTGACGAGGACCTCGAGGGTCTGGTTCTCGGCTGTCCAGAACGGGTATATGACGACGGGGGAGTACGCGCGCGTCATGGCATAGTGCAGTGCCTTCCACCGCCCGGAGTACTCGATGCTCGACCAGCTCGTGCCCTGCCAGATATCGTTGAGCTGCCATACCAGGCTCCCGAGGTTGTTCTCGCCGAGGCCCGCCCCACGCCGGTACCACGCGATTTCGGAGACCATGTTCAGCGCCTGGAAGACTTGGGTACTCCAGCACCACTGCGCGAACGTCTGATTGCTGTCTGCCGTCCCCGGTGTCGGAAGCCATGCCTGCACCGCGGCCGTCATCTGTGCCTGACCTTGATTCGAGTTTGGGTTTGGGAATGCGAGCCCGCCTGCTGGCGGGTGGTGGTCACGCGATGCAACGACTGTCGAGTTGAACGAGAAGTCTTCTGGGCTTTCGAGGACCTCTTCCCAGCTAAAGAAGGATGGCTGAGAGTGAAATCTAGTTGTGAGCCAAGATTAGTAGTCCGTCAAAATACCGCGGCGTGGCGACCAACATACCCGAACTCGTTCACGAATCTGGACACGGGGTAGGTACTATAGTTGAAAGCTTGGCTAGCATCGTAATTGTACCGCTCTGACGACATGATCAATACGCGAAAGAGTGTGCAAACGGAAGGGAATACCGCTGTTTCCATAAATGAACCCGGCAGTCTTGTTATTGTATCGAATGACGTAGGGGTCGAGGCTGAGAACGCCGCTGGTGGTCGAGCAGTCGGTATATGCAACCTGATATGAACATGAGCGCCCCCGCTGACGACCGGCATACGTATAAGCTGGCTAACCGAACTTGTCTCTCCCGAGACGATGTCGTGCAGGAAGTCTCCAAACAAGTATTGGAACTGAGATACAACTATTGTGAGCGGAGTAACACTGCGGAGCATAAGAGTCATTCACCTCGTCAAGATAATGTGTTCCATTTGCTTGCGTTTGATTGATCCCAATAACGATACCTTCGATCTCGTTACCGCCAGCCCACTGGACATTGCTCGGATGCCTGTTGATGCGCCTCACGTTCTGCCGGATTTCGGGCTCGACAGACTCGAGAAGAAAGTCGTTGACGGGGTACAGCGCATCCGAGAAGATAAGTTCTGACCAAGCAAAGATGCCCAGTTCGTCGCACGCCGTGTAGAAGTCGTACCCGCCGGTGAGTTCATCTGAGGGTTGATAAGTACCGCCGCCCCACACACGGAGCTACGACGAGTGTCAGAAGATATCCGGGCATCCGCAAAAACAGTATGACCAACCATATTCTGCCCGCTTAGCACCGCGCTCTCGAGGATCCAGCGCACCTGCGCGCTGGTAGTACGTGCGTAGAACGGGTCATAGGGAATGATGTTCGTGCCGGAGCTGAAGAAGGCCTTGCCATTGACGTTGAAGTGCCACTGATCTCCGGGCGTAATTCCGCGATCGCGCACGTCCGCGTCTGAGTAAGGCGACTGCACGAGCGTGATCGTACGGAACCCGCTCTGCGTTGTGAACGCGACCGCCGGCGCCGACGCCTCGTGTGCAAAGTGCAACGCCGTCGTGATGTTGTACAGCTTGGGCGTGCCGAGGTTTGCAGGGAACCAGCGTTGCGGGACACCCTCCGGGATCGTGAACGTCGCCTGCAGCCGTGTCGGCTTGCCCGTGTCGGCGGGCACAGCGGAGACGCGGAGGTGCGGGGAGGTTATATTCAACTCTGTGATAGATAGGACGATGGACGGAGAGTGGATGGGAACAGCAGAACGGACAAAGAGGGTGACGTTGAGTAGCCATGGTGCGGATTCGTTCGGGAGCTCTATGGGCATCTGCCCGACCTTCGATATTTCGAGTGACGACTCTTCGATGAAGATCGGACTCGCCGAAGATACCAAGAGGGGATGGGGCTCCGGGTTGGGGGACGACTTCAGGCCAGATGAGCTAGTGGGCAAGGTGACAAGGTATGCCGGCTTGTAAATGCCAGTCGGGACGAAAGCAGGGCCCTAGCTACTCCGTTAGGAGAGGGCTCCAATGGCAGATAGTTTACTTACCCAGTCCCATCCGTAATCAGACTGAACCTTACGCGTCCATTGACGGACGGTTGGATACTCGAACTGCGCGAGACGGTCAGACGAAGAGCTGTACAAATAAATAAAGACGACATACAATATCACCATGGACCCACTCGGCATCCGGCCTGGAGGTAACATTGAGACCATACCACCACGCAGACTCGAAAGCGACTGTAAGGTTGGTATCGTGAGGAGAAGGAGACGCGAGCAGGTCGGTGACGTCATATATGTATTGGCGGAATTGGTTGTTCACCCATGCAACGGGATGGCCTGCGACAGTCTGTCGAAGGCAACATCAGCACAGCCCACGGGTCATCCATCAGTGGTATAGTCTCTCACAATATTGGCTATTGTGTCCAGCCCATAAAAGACCAGCAGGGTCTTTTCGGACCTGCGGTCCTCTTTGAGGAATGGCGCAAGGTCGGCAGTGTATGTCCAATTGTCATTTACGACCCATCGCTGCGTAAATTCTACGAATGATTTGATTAGTTGTTTTGTGACGTGCTGTCGCACCACAGCCTTTACCGTTGATACCAAGAAGCGGTTCGGTGATGATGCCAGCGCGCAACAAGTCAAGATGAGCTTGCGAAGGCACTTGTGCCGGGATGGCGATTGTCCCGTTTTGGTTCTTCAGCGTCCAGGTTAGACTGGACAAGCTGAGCACCTCTGCCTGCGTGGTCAAGGACAACCCAAGCGCAAGAAGTGCGCATAGGATAGACGCCGCCATTGGCCTTCACGAAGATGACTGCAAGCTCGCCTCGCTCCTCCTCCCTTATATTCGACGACAGTATGCACAGACCGGTTGACACGGGGAATGCACAGAGCTTTCGACCAGATGTCGGTCGTACTGCGCACCGCCCGCATCTGACCCCACCGAGCTTCGCGAAGCTGTGGCACGCAACTGAGTCAGATGGTAAAGGCATGGGAATGCTCAAATACGCACAGAATATGTGACCTCATGGCGATGGATATATGACGAAGACGATGAAATCGAGGAAGCGCGAGATAGCATACGGCAGAGGTCGCGCCTGACCGTGTCTTCGTATCTTGATGAGGGTCGTGATCAGACAGGAAATGCAGCGGAAAGCGAAGGGATCCTCGGAAGATTGCCTTCAGAGGTCGCGAGGTGTCGCGAGTAGTGATTAGTCTGCAGGTACGGACCGCCTGCGGGAGGAAAGACGCGGGAGACGGCGGCTTCCCTGGAGCTTCGCCACCCCGGGGACTCTACACGCTTGCCTGGCGTTGTTGATACATAGTGCGAAGCTCAGGACGTCCCGAGCAGCGTCTTTGGCGAGGCGTAGTTGATTCTCACTATCCACTGGCTGGTCCGTTCTCTGGCCGCAAGTTTGGATAACGGCACAGAGATAACTACGAAGAGTGTTACAGCTGGTTGTTGTCACGCCAGATGCATCGTAAATAGTAATATACACGCACCAGGCGCATACCCCGTCCGCGTCCCACCCCTCCGTTCCACTCTTAGACATAGTAGTGACAGTAGAGTGTGTTGACTCGAGTAGCAAGATCCGAGTCCGACGATCCATCGACGCCTCCCGGCTAGCCCTAACCCTGTCTACTCTAACCCTAACCCTACTTGAAAGCGGAAAAGGCGACGTTCAGAATCAAATTTGGCTACGCTTGACCCAGACGGTGTGTAGTCCAGGTACCGAGTCTGCCAGTGACTCAGGTCATACGTTCTGCTCGTATGAGGCTATTTATTGAACCTGGCAGGAACAGCTTCAAGGGCGTCCTACAGATTGTAGCAAGTCCGTGAGCCGGTGACAGAAGGAAGGAAGCGCGAGTTCCTAGGAGTCTATCATGGACCAGCACGACATCGGTATGTTCTCTGTATCATTGAACATATCAGGCTTATATTGCTCCCGCCACTAGCCTCGCAAACATCTGCCCTAGAGCACTACCGATCTATCGCGTTGTCGGACAGGGGCATTCGTGATGCTCTCTTGCTCCTGGACCAAACGAAGCGTTGTATCGCGGTCCTTCATTTTAGGAGCAAGGACTATTCATCCTCTGAACAAATGAGATTCTCTCCATGGCCTCTCTTGATCCTGGCTTTTCTCTGGCCATTTTAATCAAACTTATCGCGGACGTCTGCATTGAGCTAGACTGCACCACCTGTCGATGGCTTTGGTTCACAGAGGTATGCCAATGGTGGCGTACGATTACTGGAGCTCCACCAAGCGGATCGAGGACTGGAATGGCACGCATTATGTCCGTCTCAACCAGTGCATAGCGACCGTCCTCGCTGAGGCAATGCCGCTATCCCGCCTACGCTCGCTCTACGTCAGACACAGAAACGACAAGAGAGACAGGCTCCTGCTGATGCTGCGCAAGTGTCCAGAGCTCCGCCATCTCGCCCACTAGACGTTGAAGACCATCACACCCTCGTCAACGCGCTCGCCGCAATGCCGAGCCTCCTTCCGCACCTCCGCTTCATTCCTCTCGAGACTATTCCGTGGCGCGCCAACAGCGAAGAGCACAAGGGGCGCCGTGCCCCGACGAGACGTTTGCGGGCCCGCTCCAGCGTTTGTTCCGCGCGCGTACCGTAGCAGTGGCCGCTCCAATGCTCCATGCACTTATGTTCACTGGTGTCACCCTTGACCGCTACGCGGATCTCACATGGCTGAATGAAATGGCTGTGGGGGTGCTTCCGAAGTTCGACTCGAATGGACGGGCCTGGGAGTGCACTTGTAATGTTGGGATGGCCAACAGAGACAGTGGATAAAGCTGTTATCGCAAAGGCTCAGCAACGCAGTATCTCCATTATACATGATGATATGTATATTTTTCTTTTTTATATCTTGCCATTCAGCTTTCGTTAGATGATACGCCGCATAAGGGTAATCATTATGTTACGGTGAAGGGTACCTGGAGTCCGACCCGGGTATATATAAGGACCCCTGACCCCGCCGTGATCACCGATCACCGAGCCAGACTCCCTGGGACTTCCACGTACACTCGTCTGGTGTCCTTTGGTCAGTAGCCTGGTCCCGGCCATATATTCTTGGCTAAATCTGATATAGGGATCTGCCCACTCCTGTATCGGCCGAACATGGAGGCAGCGGCAGCGATTTCCGATTTCACCGAGTTGGTAACGAAACTGGACAGTGCGAGCATAAATGATGGTACGTCCTGCTAATATACGGCTTGAATTGGTCCTCAAAGACATTGTAGCGATACCAGACGAGGAAGCAGAGCCTTCAAGAATCAATCAACTTCCTACGGAGCTCATCACAGAAATCCTTGAATATTTCATAGCGCAAGCGACCCGCAAGTATCAAGAGGCCGTCGGCACATGGGCTGTATTCACTGCCCGCTACCCTCTCCCTTACTCCTGGGCTACAGTAGAACATGTTTGTCGTCTATGGCACGATATTATCCGCAGCACACCTCGGTTATCCTCTCGAATTGTGCTCACAAGTAGCGCCGTCGTCCAGAAGTACCTCCAAAGAGCCGGAGATGTACCCCTAGAAATCATGTCCGCTCCACTTGCCAACGGGTTCGACAACGAGTCTGGAACCCAAGCATTTGAAAGCGTTCTTCCGTTCTTCCCGCGGGTCGTCCGTGCGGACATTGTCGTGACCACGCTCACCCTCAAGATGATCCGCCGTGAAGATGCGGCAGCCCCGCGCGAGCTGCCCCTGCGCGAGTTACTCCTCAACTTCTACGGACTGAACTACCATACCTTCGATCCATCGGCACCCATATTTCCGGGAGTGCATTTCCCCGTTCTCCGCCGCTTCTCCTGCATCGGTGGCCACGCCGGAATATGTCGCGGCTTACTGGGAGAGTCGCTGGTAACGTTGGTCTTGTCCGACCTCGACTTTACCCTCTCCCCTCAGCAACTGGTCGTATTTTTATCGGATTGCTCCAATCTCGAAGACCTCCACCTCCGGAACGCACTGCACTGGGCGACGAATGAAACTCTGAATGCGGTCGCAACTGAAGGTTGGACTACCATGCAGACAATCCGCCTGCCACGCATCCGCACCGTGGTGCTCGACGACGTAACAGACATGGCGCTGTCAATCTACTTCGTCCACCATCTTATCCTCCCTTCGAGCGTTTCCTTCAGCCTGCTTCGTCGTATCTGCTCGCCCTCGTACAGCATACACACCATGGCAGATGCACTTGGCGCGAGATTCGCGCGGGACGCAGGTTTTGTGGATCGCTTGCCGGAGGTACACTCAGTCACCGTTGCGAGGTACAACCAAGGCCCGGTTCGCGCGATGCTGTTTCGCGCGAACGAAGCGTCCGACACTGCAACTCCCCTGCTATACATACTTGGACTGCAGGACGGTCTTGACGACATGCTCAACCTCTTGAGCTCTGTGACATTCCTATCGGTCAGACGTCTGGTGCTGGCCGTAGTCTCCGACAACGAGGATTTTGCGACTAGAAACCTGGAAGCGCTTCTCAACGCTATGCCATATCTTCGAGACCTACAGGTTATTGGCCGCTGCGTCTGGCAGGTGGTAGAGACAATCCTAAAGCCGGAGCACTGCTTTTACGAAGAGGATCCGCCCGTACCCTGTGAACATCTGAGAACTCTCCATTTGATGCTACACGGCAGAATTTCGTTCAGTCCTGCCTCGCGAGCGGAGTGGGTTCCTCGCCTGTACGGGTCGTTGGGTTCTCGCTCCAAACGTGGCTACACCTTGGACGAGCTACGACTGTCCCTACCTGACGACAATGGTAAGGAGTTGTTTGAGAAGGTCATCGCTGGTTGGCCGGTGAAGATGGCGAAGAGGGTAGTGCTAGACAGCTGGGCGAGGACGGCCACCGGGGGTTCTCTTATAGTCAACAGATGATCAACGGCGTGATAGCTATCACTATTTGTACACATGTATTTCGAAGACTACAGTTTCTCCTCTTGATCTTTTCCTAGGTCTAAGCCATAGAACAGGCTATATTCATGCGGGCCCACCGCCCCTGTGTGCACGGTGCACGGGGTCCATCATGAACGAGGATTCAGGACCCCGGACATTAGCCGCACTGAACGAGCCGCCACTCGACTTCGAGCATTTGCTCGTTCTCACCTCGTACGACGCATCTCAACACTTGCGACACAGCAGCGACTACGCAAAACCTGCATCGTGCCCATGACGAGGCGCAGAAGAGCGGCGCATCATCTGGCTCAGGGCGAAAAGGACGGTAAGTACGTGGTTCAAATGAACTGATTTGTATAATAGTAAATGCGCAAAAAGGAGCACTAGGTTGTAAAATCAACGAGCTGCCTTCAGAACTCCTGATTGCCATCCTAGAGCGCTGCATAGAGCAGCAACTCGGTGCATTCCGGGATGTCATCGGCAGAGCGAGGCAGTCGTCTCACGACGACGATCTCCCGTATTTCTGGAGCAATCTTGCTGGTGTCTGCCACCTATGGCGCGAGATATGCTTTAACACACCACAATTGTGCAACCGCGTTGTCCTCCTGAATGGCGACCTCGTTGAGAAACTTCTGCGACGGTCCGGACAACTCCCCGTGGAAGTGGTATCCAATGCCCTATCTCTACGAGGCGGTCTCGTGGCCCCTCGTACCGGATTGCAGGCTTTCCAGACGATCCTGGCTCAGTTTGTGAGAGTTGTACGCGCTGAGTTGGCCATCACGGCGCCCCTGCTCACTCTTCTAAGCTCCGAAGACCTGGTGATTCCCTCCGAAACACGACTGCAGGAGCTCGTCTTGAACTTCCAGGTGCTGCGTATGTGGGAGTTCAAACCATTGCAGTGCATATTTCCGCGTACGCAATTCCCTACCCTTCAACGCTTTACCTGCATCGGCGGGTACATGGGGATATGCGGTGGCTTACTCGGCCCAACGATGAAGACATTGGCCTTGCATACCCTCTCCTTTGCGCTTACAGTTCGGCGACTTGCAACCTACTTGCTACAGTGTCCTAATCTCGAGGAACTCGTTCTCCGAGCGACCCTGGCCTGGGGACCTGCGGACCATCCGAAGGACGTTACCTCAGACAGTTGGACCCCCGACCCGACAATCTCCCTGCCCCACCTTCGCACCATCTCAATAACATCTACAGCCGACCTGGAGCTCCCTATCTACCTGTTACACCACATGTTGCTTCCTAGAGACACCCTCGTCAGTCTAACTGGCAACGTGTCCACCATCATGTTCGGCGTGCAGGCTGTGTCTGCCTCCCTCCGTACTTGGTTTGCAAGGCGAGCCTACCTCGGGGGCCGAGGCTCGGACGCGCGCTCGGCCATGCTCTGCTATAGGGAGTGGTCCATCCGCCTGGCGCTGTGGCGCACACACTCTCCTGCCCCGGCGAGGAGCCCATCGTCTGCATAGACGGCGTGTACACACAGGCCCGCGATTGTGTTGCGCACCAGCTCCTCAGCGGGCTTCGGCTGCGCCAGATAACCGCGTTGGACGTACGTACGGTCGGCGAACCGTCCACTATGGCGAGTGTCACGTTTGGCGAGGTGCTCGCCACGGTACCCGCTCTTGAGGAGCTCCGCGTGCTCGCGCCGGACCTCACGCCGTTTGTGCGCCCCTCGAAGAGCGCGACCCAAACGATGGCTTCGTCGTCCCGCGGCTCCAGACCCTGCACCTCAACCTGACGAAGTCCGGCAGCGTCGCCCGCAAGGCCATGTTGAGGTCTGGGAAGACCGTGGTAGGGAGGGTCTACACACTGCTGGAGAGCCGTGCAAAGATGGGGCTGGTGTTGGAAGAGCTGCGGTTCACACTGCCGAAGACGATTGACCCCTCGGTCAGGGAAAGAATGGAGGCTCTCATCGCAGCCTGGCCTGTAGAGGTTGCGCGCAAAGTTGCGGTGGATGGTGTCCCCGGCGACCTGCTATGATCGCCACCCGCCATATCACAACAATACGTTCACCAGGCTTCGCAGCGACTGTCTATGCTCAGCTATCCCACTTCCTGCTGCTCGTGGAAGTCGTTCAATTTGTCGTCGAATCTGGTTGCTGTTGAAGACTCGAATACCCATTTACCTGAAGACCCTGCGCTCACTTCATGCTCAAGATCAGCCGCACATCTGTCTAGGTGCTGAGCTCTAGATCGGAGCACGGCACCATCTGCGGCATCTCGCGGTCAATTCGCGACGCCAAGGAGCTGCTCGAGGGGGTCGTCGCTGGCCGGCCGGCCGGCCGAGCTGCAGAGAGGGTTGTGTTGGGCAGTCGGGAGAGTATGAAGTGTATGCTTCCATATACGTGTAGGACCGACGGGCTAACGTTGATGAACGTTCTAAACCAGATATACTCTGGCAATGTGCCGGCTCTCGTTACGTGGCATCCATCTGATATTACGCTGTGCAAATTTCACTGCTCGACACGCGCACGGACTATCTGCACTCATGAACGTTGTTCGCTGTATGGCCCGCCGCAGTCCTCATAAATCCGAATGAGATGTACGTGGCACGCGATATCCAGGAGGCGGTGCGCAGGCTCACTTGGGCTGCCGAGATTGATTGGGCGCTTCGCTGATCTTTCCACTCTCCACCATGTCTGTCCCACATTTCCTCTTCATCTCGCCCAAGCCTCGCCGCGATAATGATCAGTCGCTGTGCAGGGCGTGGTGGGATGCGGCGAGGAAGTACTTTGGGGCCGAAGCCAGCCAGCACTTTACCATCTATGAGGGGCTCCTGGGCGACATCGATGCCGCGCAGCTGCGCTGCGACTGCATGGTCTCTCCCGCCAACTCGTTCGGGATCATGGACGGAGGGTGCGTCGCTTCAGCCTCGCGTTTTCTGCCGCCACAGCCTGCCGCAGTGTGCTGACGGCCTGTTGCCCGCCGCCAGGTATGATCTCGAGCTCTCCCGCGTGTTCGGCGGGGCGGCGCAGGATCCGTGGCGGCTGACGCGCCACGTGCAGGACGTGCTGCGCCGGCGGTGGCGCGGGTTTGCGCCGCCGACGACGTGCACGCTCGTGGACCTGCCGGACGACGTCTCGGGCCCGGGGCGCAACCCGTGGGAGGCGCGCGTGCTCGCGGTGGTGCCGACGATGCGCGTCCCCGACGACGTGCGATGGCACAAGGAGCTCTGCTACCACAGCATGTGGACCCTGCTGGTCGAGATCACGCAGTGGAACGAGACGTATCCTCCGGACAAACAGATCAAGCGCGTGCTGATGACGGGATTGGGGACCGGCGTCGGGAATGTAAGCGTCGAGCGGTGCGCGAGGCAGATGGTGCTCGCAGTCAAGCACTTCAAGCGTGGCTGGCCGGAGCAGCCGCGATGGAAGGATGTTATCCCGGCGACGGACGAGCTCGACGAGACTGTAAACCTCTGAGATCTGTATCACACATAGCGTGCCCGCAGAACGAGATGTATCGCGATACCGGTTACTTCTCGAAAACCGAAGCGACTCGGAAGCAAAGGCATCCCAGCGCGCGAGTGAGGTACGCGAGCCTCCCAGCAAGCTCGTGCTAGAAGGAGCCCGGTCGGTGCAAGTGCCTGATGGATGGCTATCCAGCGGCCTGCTGACCTGCACGCGGAGGTCAGAGTGGCCCTCGGGGTCCCACCGCCACCGCGAAGTTCCGCTCGAAATCAGGCCTCAGCGCAGCGCAGAGCGGCTGCCTGCACGCACGCCGGGCGGCGCAGCGCCAGGGAGACTCCGAGCGATCGAGGACGCGAGACGGGGTTTCCGCGCGTTGCTTACAAGCCCCGCGCCGAGTTGCGCACACGCGGCGTCCGCCACGAGCACGGCGACGATCGCGCCTTCTCGGAGGGAACGTGCGCTGATCGATGGGGCGATTGGGTTGGATGGCAACCTTGCCCGAAGTCTATTGCCGTCCGCTGCTGATGGTGACGCGGTGACTGTGCACAGCCAGGGACAGCCCGAATATCGCAACACGAGGACGCATGACTCGTTTATGTCCACGGAAAATGACATCTGTATCTGCGAGGATGACCATGCCTTATGGCATGCTCGCATGCTCCGGCGACGCTCGTAATGACTAGCGAGCAATAAAACTCGGCTAGATAGTACAGCTCCCAGGGGCGATGCCAGCGTAGCCCTGCAAGGCGTATCCCCCGAGCGCGTTGGACGGCTTGGAGTGGGCTCGAGGGCGCCTGAACTTCGGGATGAGCCCGGATCGACAGCAGGCCGGAGAGGCAGACCACGGACCCGCATTTGGATCCCGTATGTCGTCACCCGCGAGCAAACGTAATTGCTGCCGACAGTTGGCTGTTGGGAGTGCCAGCGATGCTACTTTGGAGGATGGCTTCAGTTCTGTCTTATGTACAACTAGGCATGCACGATATGAATCTTCGCCACTTCAACAGCTAGAAGCACAACAAGTAAACTTCGTGACAGCACTGTAACGCACATGTATACGGGATGCGCCGAGCCCTAGATGCCGCCTCTTTCGCTCCTACCATGAAGGGTAGTAGGCGATTGCAGCCCTCCTCGTGGTCCCGCAAGTGAAACTGGGAATAGCGACGAGGTCGGATGTAAACTTCATAACGCCGACAGCGTCCGGAAAAGTGGTGAATGGCTGCCGCAAGGGACGTCAAGTTCTGCTCTAGCCCAAACTTACACGACCCCACACACTGCCGTGTATCTTCGCGCGCAGGCGCGCGCCGACAAACGGCGCACCGTCGTCAGGCCGATAACGGCGACATGGCACAGGCAGGGGGAGACATCGCACGGAAGAGAAGTCCTGGGCAGTCATTAATATCGTGGCTGAAACGCCTATGGCTGTGGGAGCACGCACCCGCCTTGGCTGCGTGGCGGTGAATTCCCACTATAATGTCTATGAAATGTGTCCGCGCGAAGGCATATCTGATCGTCGGCGAGGCAACGACGTCGCTCGATGAAGACGTGGACAGTGCCTCGGGGCTCCGACAGGCGCACTTCAGGGCTTGACTTCGTTGCGGCGGATCGCACGTCGCTGAGATGGCGCGCAGGCCCTCGCAGTCGCGGGACGTGTAGAAGCGACGGTCAGAATTCAGTACTGGGTCATGGAGCGACGCAAGCTGCGTATGCTGGCGCCCTCCCGCGCACGCCCCGGCACAGCAAGGGGCATGGTCGCGTGGATCAGGGCAGGGAAGGCCTGCACGCTGCGGGAAGCGCGATTGCTCTGTCCGTGTGCGTGCGCACACACGCGCTGTGCGTTCTTGGGTGCCGGACACGTCTTCCCTGCAGCGAGGCGTGGACAGCGAAGACGCGGTGTGCTCTTCCGAGGCTGCTACCATCCACTGAGCGCGACGCATCTGGCGAGCAGAAGGACGCAGGAGGACCCCAGTGTGCGGGCAGACGTGGCGCCTAGGACTCTGGCCGTCGTTCGTGATGGCGCACGACAGCGATAGCAGTTCTGCACCTTCACGGGACGGCTGTGAGCGTTTACTCGAGACGTAGAAGGCAGGCGAGATGCGCAGCAGAGACGACCCCGCGCAGGAACGGCCAGTGCGGTGGAAGGACATTTAACGATAATCAAATACTCACCGAGACGGCGGATGAAGACTACGTGCTGGAGCGCCGTTCAGCCTACGCTAATCAAGATCGATGTGGCAGGCTGGTGCAGCTCCCGTGTTCTCTCGAGAATGACCGTTGACCGCATAAAACGCGGGCTGTTGGCGTGGACCCTCTGCGGTGGGCGGCTGCGTAGAGCACCGTGGCATTAATGCGCATCTGTTTTGCCGCATGAGCTTGAAGAGAAAATCAAGGGAACGTAAATTGAGAAGGCGTGCTCACGAAATGGTCTCCATGCCCGTGGAGAAGGAAGAGGCGGGCGGCCAGGGCTCTTGCGTAAGGCTTGGTCCGCAGATCCAGACTGTGATCGTCGGCGACGTCAGCGTCACGACAGCAGTGGGATACAAAGAAAGCAGCCCGCTCTGGAACGGCCGTGCGCATCCCCAAACGAGGAGGTCCCTGCGAGGTATGCTTATTCATTGGGGAACCCAGCAGACGAAATGGATGGCGGGCTGTGCGCTGGGATGGGCTTCGTGCCCGTGCCCATGCCTATAGGATTATCCGCGAGAAGGCGCATGCCGGGCGAGCGTTTCGCGCTGATGGACGGTCACCGAACGGCCGCAAGATTACAAGGTTCACGAAAAGGACGGACGATTCTCGTCTTCGTACTTCCAAAGATGGAATAGAGAAGCACCAGGCCCCAGAACCCGAGACCGCCAGTGGTTCGATCGCAGCGCGCGATGCTGGCCAGCCGCGAGCTAGCGTGAGAGCCTGCATTGACATGTCGGTCATATCGGGGCACACTCCATTATCCATCGCACTCACCGACATGTCGGGAGGACGCGCGAGTGGTACACAGCGTCTAGGACGCAATTTGTCGACGCCTAGAGCGCGAATCCAGGGTCAGCGACGGACTAGCTCTTTGTTTCGCAGGGTCGCCTTCTAGAGGGTTGCAGAAGGTGAGCGACAGCGACTGCAAAGGAGGGTGCAGTAACGCAAAGCGCACGGGTGGCCAAGGGAGGGCCTCGGATGCCGGATGACGGCACGAACTGGGAACGAGCCTCCAGCACGGATTAGCGCTGAATTTGAACAAACCTGTGGGCAAGCTCGGAGAGCGATCTGACGCAGCAAGGTTCTGGTGGAGAGCTGGCGCGGGTGTGGGACAAGCCTCGTGCAACGTGTTTGCAGGGTGTGCTTCGAGGAAGAACATCGGTCGCCATCGCCAGCTGGACGCCGGGCTGGGACAACAGGCGATCTGGCCGATACCGCAATTAGGTTGGAGCAGCTAGCGTGCAGCGCAGGGGGCAGGCGGGATCGATGGAGACGATACAACGGTTGCCCTTGTTTCTTTTTGTGAAATGCACGCATTGTTGAGGCTGATGCCGTACCGCGCGCAGTCTTATCACACATCCGGAGCTGCGACTCGGGAGCGTGGCAGAAACAGGACAGGGAAGTCCAGCTGCTATGCGATGTCAGCCACTGCCCACTTGGCGAGAAGAAGATCGCTGGCCTGGTTTTTCTGGCATAAAACCCAAATTCAAGACGCCGTCCCTGCCTGCGGGCAGGATGATGCTTGATGCAGCGAATAGGATAACTATCCGACCCTGGGGAGGCGCCCATAACACTCCTAGACAAACCACAACCTGAGACTGGGAGGAGACGACGCCAGGCTCATCTCTGATGCTACCTATAAAACGCGGCCACCTCTTCCTCGCAAAGGGTCCCTCGATCCCCCCTTCCTCGCTCTCCCGACGCCATCGTCGCCATCCGATCGACCGAGTCCTCGCCCGGGCCCATGGCGACATCCTCTCCTCCGTCTCCGCTGTACGATCACGACGACCACGGCATGCACGCACACTACCCGTACCAGTACACCCTCTCCGGAACCTACTCGGCCTCGCCGACCTCCTACGAGCCCTGCGAGGCGTCGTACTACTACGCGAGCGCCGAGCCCGCCGCCGCGAACGCGCTGGAGCACGCGCATGACGCGAGCGCTGTGCGGCTGGCGTACGACCAGGTGGGTGCAGCCCCGCCGGCCCTGCTATCACGGAGCGCACCTCACACACCGCAGGTCCCAGCCCACACGTACTACGGAGACGCCGGGGGCCCTGTCCCGTACGCGGGCGACTACATCCCCGCGCACTGGCACAAGGGCGGCGGCGTGTACGGCGGCGCGCCGCCCCTCCCCGCGTGCTTCGAGTCCGGCGAGGTCTCCCCGGCGTCGACGGACGACTCGAGCGGGTCCTTTTACGGCTCGCCGCACGCCGCGGACGCGCGCCTCGTGGACGAGCGCGGTTGCGGCGCGCCGCCGCCCGCGCCCGCGCCCGCGCCCCTCGCAGGCTACGGCTACCACGCGCACCCCGGCGCCGCCGCCGCCGGCTACCCGCGCGCCGTGATCACGGCCGAGCAGTACTCCTATCCCGACGGCGGCGCGCTGCACTATGCGGAGTACGACGCACACGGCTTCGGCGCGCACGCCGCGGGGCCGCTCGACTCGGACGCGCCGCACGCAGCATACGCCGCCGCGCCGCCGCCGCCGCCGCCGTCGCCGCCGCCCGCGCGCAGGCCGTCGCCGATGGCGCACCTGCCGTACCCGGCGGAGCCCGCGCCCTACGCGTTCTACGGCGCGTACGCCCCGTACGGCGCGGCGGCGGTCGCGCAGCCGCAGCCGGTGTACGCCGCGGGCGCGCGGGCGCACGGCGGGGCGTACGCAGAGGCGACGATCGCGATCCCCGCGCGCCGGAGCCCGCCGCTCGTCGAGGACACGCCGAAGAAGCCGCTCACGCTCGCGTGCTACTTCTGCCGGAAGCGCAAGATCGCGTGCGGGAGCCCGCCGCCGGGGCGGAAGGACCGGACGTGCAAGTGCGTTGCGCCGCGTTTCGCTGCTTTGTGTTTTTGGTGCGGATGCTGACCCTTTTTTTCTCCAGCCAGTGTGCGCGGCGGAACCTGCGCTGCGAGTACCCCGTCAACTCCCGGCGGGGCACGCGCCAGCGCGAGGCCGAGGCGTCGCTGTACAGCACTGCCGCGGGGTACGGGGGGTAGCCTCGCCCGTCTTCTCTCCTGAGGCGCTTCCTTTTCCCACCTGTTCTTCGTTCTCGAATGCGTCGCCGAGCTTTCTCTCTTCCCTCCCAGAGTCCCTCGGACCACCGCGTTTCCTGCTGTTCCTGTCGCCCCCTCTTCACGATACCTGCTCTTGCACCGATACGCTATCACCGCCTGCTCATACACTAGCTCTCCCGCCTGCTTTAATACCGCCCAGCTCTCGTTTTGTTATCTCGCCAGCACTAGCTTCACTAGGTTATTCTCCCGGACGCGCGGCAGGGCTGGAGGGGGATCGCACCACACACAACGCACCTGTACTATACCCATTATACCCGTACGATTGTCTGTCTACTACGCACCTTATGACTAGTTTAATGCACGCCCCCCGTCGCTACCGCCCGTCGCGAACAGTGCACGGGGCAGGTGACCCCGCAGCGAGGGGCCCGGCGGCCGGCCGCGGCGCAGGATGCCGTGCAGAGTGCCCTGCCGGCTGCCGCCCGGAGGAAGACCCCCAGCGCGCGTTTGCGAGGCCCCCGCGGGGCGGCGGTGCCGCGCGTGGTGGGGCGGCTGCCTCCGCGGTCGGCGCGTCGCGCGCGGGCAGAAGCGCTGGGCGGGGGCACCCTCCGCGCCGAGCGTCACCGCGCGCACCGTGTTCGGGAGGGGCACGCACGCACACTCACACACGCACACTGCCGGCCTGCGAGCCCGCGGGGGCCCAGGGCGCCGCTGCAGATCGCGCGCGCGCGCGCACGGGGGGCCTCAGGGCACCGCTCCGCGGGGCGGGCCTCTTGCTGGGAGCGGGCCGCTTTGCGGGTTGCGCCGGGGCGGCAGGCCCACCGCGCGAGCAACGGCCTGGGGCGGGCCGGCGCGTCGTGCGTTGTGCACCGGACACGCCGCGGGGCGGCGGGCGGCGGACGGCGGGATCGCTCGCGAGGCACGTAAGGGGCCGCGCACGTACGGTGCCACAGATGGCGCCGCAATAGCTGGCCGTGGCGGGAGCCGTCCAAAGTCTGCGGCTGGACAGAGGCGGACACGGGAGCTGCCCTGGGCGGCGGATTGGCGGACGGGCCTGGAAGAGCGGTGGTAGATCTGGAGGTGGCGTACGTGGGCAATGGAGCCGTCCTGCGCAGTTGCCGTGCCTGCGAGTACATTGAAAGGAACCGTGCAAGAAGCCCGCCGTAGACAGTGCTGGGCCCGAACATGAGGTGTCAGTGTCCAGAGGCTGATGCACGGCGTGTCGGGCACCGTTCAGAGGGCAGCAGCAAGAAGCACGCCGGGTGTGCGCGGGACGAGGCCGGCACCACTGGGGTGCGTGGGCGACAGGCAGCGGTGAGATCAGCCAGCCTCGCAACCCCTCCCAAGAATTATGAAGCGACCAACCGATGCGAGTCAGTGAAGCTGCGCGGAGATGCATGCATGCGAGGGACGACGCAGCGGCAGCAGGGCAGCGCCACTTACGTGTCGCGCGCCAGGGTGCATGGGAAGTGCGCGCGTCGCGCGACGGCCCCCGCAGGGGTTGGGCCCGAGAATCGCGTCGAGAGCCGTGTCCCGCGTCGGCCGGCGCGCCCTGCGGGGGAGGGAACGCGTGCAATGGACAGTTTGCCGCTGCACCTTGCACGCCCTGCGGCAGGCCTGACCTGTGCGGCGATAACCGACACACAGAGACACGCACGGCGACTTGGGCGGGGGCAGCAGCGCAGCGCCAAGGGGGGGCGATAGGCGCGCGTGCGCTCTTCACGGGAGTCGCACGTCATGCCCCCGCGCGCGCGCAAAAGGAGAGAGCCCTGCCATATGCGGCAGGTGCGGGTGCGCGCGTTGGGGCAGGCTAGCGCGCGCGCGCTGCTTCCCGGCGGTGTGCGACGTAGCGTGGGCGCAGGCTAAGTGTGATGGGAGCGCAGACTTGCCTTCTCCGGCCTCCACCATACCTGCCGTTCGCCCTCGCTGCGTGACAGCGTCTCCTCTGCTACTACGCGCGCGCCTCTCTTGTCCGCAGGCGGTGCTGCACACTGGCCTCTGGCGAAAACATTCTGCGACCGAGGGGGCAGCGTAACACCGACTCTCGGCGGTCGCGGCTGCCCCCCCCCAGACAACTCCCAGCATTCCGAGCCGCACGTCAGACGCGGCAGGCCCCGCGCGCGCTCGGCGGCCGCCCTCGTTCGCGCGGTGACGCGGTGGCCAGGCGCAGAATCCGCGCCCCGTCGCCTCCAGGCCAGCACTCGTGCCCGGGCTGTCTTGCGCTCCCCAGGGGAGGGCGCAGTCGCCCAGCACACACACGCACACGTGTCCGTTCCTCGACGCCAGGCCCGGCCGAGGCCATGCCTGGCGGGAAGGTCCCCCGTTCCCCGCGCGTCACACGCCCCCGGGGCGGGCTCGCTCGTGGGTCGCGCACGGGGGCAAACGGGCGTGTCAGGCAGGGCACGGGCTGCACACCGTCCCACTGAAGGCGCGCGCCACAGCGGACAGGCCGCGGCGCACCCAGGGACCACGACCCCGGCATTGACTCGCCGGTGATCGTCACGGCCTCGCTGCGGGTGTACGACAGACGAAACACAAGGTGGTTGCCCCTTCATTTTTCGCCCGACGAGGCTAGTTCCCGTGCTCTCTCGCTCTTTTTGTTTGTCGGCGGTGCGTTTCGGGGCGTGAACGCACCAAGTGATGCACCCCTTCGCTGGAGATGAAGCCCGCATGGGCGGGCGGGCGCGCACGGCGTTAGCGAACCAAAAAAGAGCTCATATTCGCAACGCAGATCGAGCACGCATTCGAGAGGGGGGAGACACCATAGCAACGACACACAAAAACGCGCACACACGCAGAGAAGGCAGACCACGAACATCCAAACCAATCGCAGCCAAAACGCGGGGAAACGCAACCCACCAGCGAGGGAGGAGCCAGCCAGCGCAGAACCCGCCCGCCCCCCGTCACGTCGTCTTCACGCTCGCCAGGTCCAGGCGCGAGCCCGACCCAGAGGGGACCCACACGAGGTCCTCGACGCCGCTCTCCACATCCGTCGTCTCGCCCTCGCCCTCGCCCTCGCCCTCGCCCTCGCTGCTCAGCGCCGCCGCCCACTCGCCCGCGACGCGCTCGCCGAGCTGCGCGACCTTTGCCCCGCGCGCACGGAGGTACGCCACGACCTCGCGCGCGTCGCGCCACCCGCGCGGCTCCTCGGGCTCTGCGACGCCCTCCGGCGTGAGCGCCGCGGCAGCGGCGCCGTGGTGCGGGGCAGCGTCGTCGTCGACGGCGCCGCCAAACGCGCGCGCGAGGTGCGTCGATGCGCGCACGCGCGTGTCCGGGTGCCGCTCGAGGTGCACGAACAGCGCCGCGAGCGCCTTCGCGGCCTCGATCCGCGCGCGCAGGACGTGCCGCACGAGGCGCCGCGACGGCGGGCGGCGGTGCTTCTTCGGCTTCGGCGCGCCCGGTGTGCCCGGCGGGGACCCTGCGGCGGGCGTCGACGCGCAAGAGCCGCTGGGCCCTGCGCTGCCGGACAGCACCGGCGTCGACGGGCGCGAGCGCGGCTTGTCGATCCACGCGCTCTCGGCGGGCACCCGCGGGACGGTGTACTGCGTCAGCGCCGGCAGGGAGAGGTCCCAGTGCTTCGGTGCCCACACCCCGACGAGGACGCGCCAGGCCGCGACGAGGCGCTTCGCACTGGAAGTGCATGTTCATCAGCATCGCGTCCGACGGGGAGCAACCGCACAAAACTTACTGGTCGTAGTATTCTATGGAGAAAGGCCGCAGAAAACAAGCAGCGCGTGGTCAGCTTCAGTCCAGCCGGGAGCCGTCAGAGAACACGCACCGTCGATGAGCGAGTTGTGATACCAAGCGAAGAGGAAGACGATGCCCGTGGCAAGCAGAGCGCCGACCGCAGTGTAGCGAAGAATGGACCAGACAAAGACGCCGAGGGAGGTGTACACGACCATGAGCAACAGCAGACCAAAGGCAACCTTGTTCTGCGCCTGCGTTTCCTCCTCGTCCTCGACGAGTTTCGCGCCGACGCGCGCAAAGAGGTAGGCCGGCGCGTGCACAAGCAGCGGCACGACGAACAGCGGCAGGCGCACGGCCGCCGCGAGGGTCTCGGCGACGAGCACGCTCAACGTGCGCAGCCGCGACGGCAGGGCGACTGGCCGGTTTGGGTCGAGGTCGAGCGGCAGCGGCAGCGTGGAGAGCGCGGAGTTTGTGAGGTTCGAAGACTGCAGAAGCGAGTAGTACGTCAGCAGCGCCTTCTTCGTCGCGTTGAACCGCGGAACGAGGTCAGGCGTGCAGAACAGGTCGACAAGGCTGTGTGCCAGCAGATGAGCCAAAGCGTCCGCAAATACAACAGCGACACACGCACGTCTGCGTTATCGGCACGAATTCGTCCAGGCTGATCGACCGCTGGTTCTCCCATAGAAGCTCTCTTGCCATTCGTGCGCAGTAAAGTGTATCCCTGCAAACAGTCAGCTTCCAATACACCGTTCGAAACTTCTCACATACCAGTCAGGTGCGTTGATCGTAGCTTCCACAAGCTCTCGCTCGATAGTCGCCGTCAATCGTTTTACGGCGGCTCGTGCGGAACCTTCTTCAGGCGATAGGAATTGCTCGATAAACGGATCCATAGTAATCGGTTTGCCAAACCTGTGCTCGTCAGTACCAACTTTCAGCCAAAGGCGTTCGCAAGAGCTTACTCCATGATGACCTTTCAGAATGTGCCAAACCGTGTCAGACGAGCTCACGTCACGCTGGCACAACACTCACCCTACTTCGGTACTTGCTCTTGTCCGTGTATACAATGGCCGTCGGCACGACTGCCACCGGGCGCGCATCTCCGCCTTGTTCCTTCATCCACTTTGTATATTCAAGGGCAGCCCACGCGGCGCCGTCCTTCACTTGCATAATCCGAGGTTCAGTGTAACTTGTGCCTTCCGGGAACAGTGCTACTGCTGCCCCCTTCGCCAGAGCGTCCAAGGTACCCGCAAAAAGTTTCTGCCGATCCTTGGTCTTGCGATCGACAGGTATATTTCCAGCCGAGGTAAGAATGTAACTCATGACCGGTCCAGCAAATAACGATTCTGTAACGGAGAGTGACGTGAAACGAAGGACGCAAGCGATACAGGATTTACGTACGCTTTGCCCAGTAGTGCAAAATTCGGCGATTTGGGAACGCATAAGCTGCATAGAAAACGTCAGAACCAGAGCCACGCAGAGCTACCGATGTGCGCGAACGGTTTGACAACACTGCGGCAAGAAGCCAATGGCGCTTGGAGATTAGTCTGAGGCGCTTTGACAAGCGTATTAGACTTCAAACAATATCTTGGGGTCCTGCTTAGAACATTCTGTGGTAATGGGGATGGTGAGTACCACGGCCCCAAAGAGCTGCATTATGATCATCTGACTTACCACTTCTCGCGGAATGTTCAAGCAGTAAAGGCGAGCGCACATGTGGTGTGCTGCAGCATTCCAAGCGCCGCAGTGATGCAGTCCAAGCCATTCCCGCACACCGGCAGCAAATGTCACGCGAGCACTTACAAAGTACAGCCGGGTCAATGACCATGTTGTGATGCGTAGCAGTCCTGTGCGAGGAAACTGTGTTAGCGAGTTCAATCACGTAGGAACCCAGAGCACGGTGGTAGCATGATTGCCCGGTCATACGCGATGGATATGGCTCTCCGAGCCTGACCAACAAGCTCCGAGGTTTGTATTCACGGAGAACAAGCATACAGCGTTCTGCTGTGGATTCTGGAGTGACAGACACGCCCTGCTGAAACCGGACCCTCATGCTGCGTATGCGAGGTGTGTTTGTTCCGGGCCTACGCAGCAGCAAAGGCAGCCACGTTTACAGGTAACGATAACGGGCGTATAGCAGAGTGTGGTCGTCATGAGGGTGAATGAAATGCACGGTCTTCCTGCTCGTGTGAGGGGTACCGCGCGGCAACACGGGCGAAACCCACGGGTTCGAAGCAAATATGATGATGACCGGAGTACTCACACTATGATAGGACCATCTCTAGGCACATCCTCGCCGCCTATGACATGGATCTCGCTGAAGAAGGAGACGATGGCCCATCCGGCGACGCGGCGGATAACACGGTGGAGGATCTTGGCGTCGGACATGGCCCCGGAGCTCAGCGTGGTCGACGACGTCGGAGTCGGTGTCAAACAGAAGACGATGGTGAGCGGAAGGTCGCAGGGGAGGTGGTGGTCGCCGCCGAGGCGTTGCCAGCGCAGAGGACGGCGGAGGACGAGACCAAGGGTGACATGCTCGGCTCAACTGACGGGCGGTTCACGCGTCGCGGGGGCAGATCGGCTCGGCGTGATGCGCTGATGGCATCCCATCACTCGAACCGACCCCAGTGACACGTCCGGACACGCTCGCAGCGACCGCCGCTTGCTCTCGACCGCGACGACCGCGATGCACACCCTCTACGCCAGAATAAACAATGTCTCCGCATTCCTCTCCTCCTGCCTCATGGCCCTGCTCGCTGCCATCGCCCTCTCGTCCTTTGTCTTCACAGCGGATCCCAAGGGCGCCCTGAACGTGCATTCGCTGAACATGTGAGTCGCATCTGGCCCCTCGGGAGAGGCTGAAATGGAGGTAGCATAGATACGAGGGGCACATGCGGCGGTATCCAAACCGCTGGCAGGACGTGACATTCGTGAATTTCAACCTCACTGCCGGTGAGCACTAGCCTAACTGCAGTTGGCGAACTTACGAGCGGGAACGTGCAGACTTGTCGCCGCTCTTCCATTGGAACACGAAGCAACTCTTCCTCTATCTTCAGGCGGAGTACGTTGACGCCAAGGGCGTGAAGAACGAGGTCGTGATCTGGGACAGGATCATCCGCAGCAAAGAGAAAGCGAACCTTTCCCTGACCGGACGCAACAAGTATGTGTTCCGTAATCTGGGCAAGTCGTTCAAGTGAGTCCCTCCTTCTGTTCCTCGAGCAGTCTTTCGGGTACCATCTCCGTTTCTGCCCCTCCACCCCGCTACCAACATACAGCCCCCCGTCTCCGAGACCCTGTCAGGCTCGCGGCCGCCTTCGCCGTGCAGCACCCTTCCAGAAACGAACTCTAATGCTATTCTGTCTGCAGGGGTGTGTCTCCGGCGAACTACACGCTGAAGTACAACGTGATGCCGTACGTCGGCCTCCTCACGTACGGGGAGGCCGCACGCACCGCACCAATACCCTTCCCCGAGAAGCGCACCGAGGTCGCGTAGCCGCACTCACGCCGCACAATGGCTCGCGGTTTTTGGACTAGGGCGTGCCTTTGATCAACGAGGATCGTCGCGGAAAGCTAGTGCTGTGCATCGCATTCGAGGACGGCGCCCAGGGGTTCCCTTGTATTCTAGCCTAAATGCCCAAGTAGGTCGCGCTTGACACGCTCGTTCGTGAGTACTACATGCAGGGCTTCCCTGCCTCTGTATGTTCCCTTGTCTATGAAATCAGCACATGGAGTTTTCTCAGGATCCGTTCGTCTTCAGTCTATGACCCATCGGAAGGAGGCACTTGTGACCCAGCTGATGAACTCAAGATCTGGGCCGCCTCGACGTGGGCTTTGCATCCCGAAGACGATGCGTACGCTGCGCAGCCTCGTGGGCTTACGGTCACTCGCCCGTGCACGCAGAAAATCATATGCGTATGTTCGCCAGGTCACTTCGACTACGATCCATGAGATACACGAGGGCCCTTTTAGGATGTCTAGTGCTTCGCAACTGCTTCATCTCGATGCATCCCGACTATAGCCTCCGAGCTACACAGTCCCAGAAAGGTAGGCGAGAATGTACGATGCGGAGTGCTCACGCGCCGGTGCCCCAGTGTCGCTATCCTCTGCACCGGACCCTGCGCCTTCGCCCAAGGCTCCACCATCCGTCGTCTTCCCAGTTGCAGCTAGCACAGTGGCAGTGCGGCGATGCACACGGCTGCGAAGCCGTCCATCTTCGTGATTTCATGAAGGCAAGATCCTGCGGGTGGACCCGATCACAGCCTGTCCCGCACGAGCGCATCGTCCGCTCCGGCCGTCGGTGCGACCCTATCATATGCCACTAGCGTGCGACTGAGGCCTTCATCTCCTTGCTGACGAAAGGATCCGCCGCCGTCGGCAGTTCAGACCCCGGCACGGCCAGCACCGACCCCGTCTTCGCCCGGCCCAACAGCTGTGCAGAGGCTCGCCCTGGCCACGGTCTCCCCGCTCGACTCGCGCCCCACGGAGAACAGCGCGGGGTGCAGCGTCCTGGGCAGCGTGCGGTGCCGTCTCTCGCACCGCGTCCCAGCAGGGCGAGCACGCACGACATCACGACGGGCCGTCACCACACAGGGGCCTTTCTTCCCAGGAGGGCGGGCGCAAGCACGGCAGCGAATGCGACGTCGCTCGCCGTGCCACGGCCTTTGCAGTCTGTTCTCGTCCGGAACTTGCTCAGGAGAGGCCGCGCGGTGCCTGTGCTTGCCCCCCTGCATGAGTTCTTGGGCGACGAGAGTGGGCAGTGGGAGGAAACTTGCGCCCAGAGGAAGGATTGCGCGCTCGTTGTGGAAGTTGATACAGTGCGTAGGGCGTGCCACATGGATCGCCTCTACAGGTGGACGGCCGTTGGAAGCAGGGCACCTCCAGCTTCAGGACCTGACACCTAGGTTCTCGTGGCTCCCTCGAGAGTTCGGGTAGCTATGGGGTTGGTCGCTTCTGAGACACATGAGAGAACATGTGTAAGGCCCAGTCCTATTTGTACACAGCTCGGGAAGCTGACACGATACTCAATCTCAGTCTTACAAGGTTAGGTTGCCTTGGATACCTAATACCACACCGTTATGGAAAGCATAGAATATCTATGGCTATAGTCTGCTACGAGCTTCATTCAAGGACATGTAGCCCCAGCCAAAATCGACCTCGCGATCATCGACCTTCGAACTTGGCTCAGATAGTATGTCCAGGAGCTTGCGAGCTAATGTTCGAGTCAGAAAGTACAGAGAGTGAGAAGATCCGCACGTGCGCCGCGAGCCGGTCCGGGTCCGGTGCCGATCCTGAGCCGGAGCCCGATCCCAGACGCCCGTGGGGCGGGTCCGACACCCTTGCCGCCCGCCCCGACGTTCCAGTTTAGGTAGTCGTAGATAAGCGCTGGCTTCTGATTGATGTCTTCGACGGCTTAGTGGCGTTCAAGCCATACCGACTAGTGTTGTGCAGGCCCGGCTTGCACAGTTGAGGGCCTGCAGGAATTTTAAGCCGAGCGGTACACCGTCACAAGCCGCGCCAGGCCGCTGAGCCGTGGCCTGAGCCGCGGCTCAGTGTCGAGCACAAATGTACGATTCTATGACATTTTCTACACCTTTAGTAGTCACTATCACTCTTTTATTAAGCACCTCGCACGAAAGTAAGCCGTGCGTTTCTTACTCGTTGTCTTATTCTCTTCCCGCTTCCGCTCTCCTCTTCGTCCTTATATATTGTCTTGCGCTTTCAAACCCGTACACATCCTCATGACGTGCTCTCTCATGTGATGCCCCGCATGCTCTTCGATTTATATTGCCATGCTCCGTCGCAACAAATTCTCAGTTTTGCCTCCGTTCGAGCTCAACGCCGCGTCCCTTTGCCTCCGTCCGAGCTCGACGTCTCCGGGTCTGTTTGCATCCGTCGGAGCTCGACCTCTGTCGGAGCTCGACGTTCCCGTGTTCCTTTGCCTCCTTTCAAGCAGAACATGTTCGTCTGCATCCGTCGGAGCTCGACGTCCCCGTGTCCTCTCACTTCATCAGTCCTCGCGACTGGGTACGTATTTTTTCTTATTCTTGACCGCTTTTCCTGTCTGCGCACTTATTCCATGGCTACTTCCATCCCCCAGTCGTGTATCGTGTTCGGCAACTTCGCCGTCGCCAGCGGTCGTCGCACTCAGACTGGCTCGGCGTTATCGTGGTTGATCCTGTTCAAACCTCCTTAGCTTGCAGGAGTAGTGTTTGAATCGAGGAACCGAGTTAGGCGGACTTATCTTTGGTCAGCTTCTGCCTCGGGCGTTCGTGGGAGAAATTACAGAGGTGGAAGGGGGTTCAAGGATGTGTGAGAAGATGATAAGGGTGGGGTGACGCCTGGGGTAAGATCAAACTACAAATGGTTTTGTAGCAGGACCTTAAACACACAGCAAAAGGAAAAGCCTGTCTGCTTGACCACTTTGCCGGAAAACACCAAACAACATAAACACCAACACAGATACTCTACTTGGGATCTAACCAAGCCTAGAGCATCAAACACCAACACTCTACCGGGGATTTAACCAGGCTAGAGCGCAACTCCAAACAACACCAACACTAACACTCTACTTGGGATTTAACCAAGCCTAGAGCATAACACCAAACAACAACAACAACAACAACAACAACTACACTCTACCTGGGATTTAACCAAGCTTAGAGCGTAATACCAAACAACAACAACAGTGCTCTACTTGGGATTTAACCAAGCTTAGAGCACAACACCGAACAACGTAAGACAACAGCACAGGTATTCGACACTGGGCAACGTGTAGCCAGACTAGAATACCAGACACCACACTCTACTTGGGATTTAACCAAGCTTAGAGTGCTGACACCGTAAACAACGTTGAACGTAAACACAAAACACGTGAAGGTGATCACAGTACTAAAGAAAGAGCTAGTAACGTGGGCCTTCTATTTCCTGGCACATTCAGGGGGGTTTATATACCTTTCCTGAGATGTGAAATTAGTGTATGACTAAGCTATTCTAGAGTATTCTACGCTATTCTCTCAAATTCCATCGTATTCTGGTGCTTTCCATCTCCCTGGCTTCCAGCAGGGTATCGCTTTCCAAGCTTTTCCAGAACTTTCCATCACATTCTACTCGCTTCTTTTACCTTCCAGGGCATGCCTGAAGTACAATGCTTGGTGAGCATTTGTCATGGTATTTGTCGTCTAAAGCCTGGGCTTCTGGCCTATCCCAGAATGTCCCTGTTCTCTCGCGCTCGTCTTTGAGCAGTGAATTAGACTCTGTTCATCCATATCTTGTATCAAACATGTTTGATGCATGATATCCGGGGGTCGCTTGAAGTTTCAACTGTCCCCAGTTGGCCGTTCTAAAATGATGAGGGTGAATACGAGTCTGATTCACTGCCTTCAAAGGAGGAGTCCTGGTTTACAGAGCTCTCAGCAGATTTACCAGAATCATATTCCCTTTCACTATCAGAAAACCAAGGATCTGTGCCTGAGCTCTCATCCTCAGCATTATCATGGAGCTGCTCCATTATTGCCTCAAGATACTCGCTTGACCTGGACACATAGGGTATGAGTCTAAAGGCCGCTATGGCTTGTCGCCAAACTGTACCATCCAGCTCTTGTAGGATGTATGCTCCGTTTCTTGTTCGTCGTACCACCTCATATGGTCCTAAATACCTATCCTTATGCTTACGTTCCAGAGTAGCCTCTATTGCTTTGTTACGCAGTAGCACTAAGGTACCAGGTGGATATGATTCGCGTATAAGTCGAGTTTGATATCGATGTTCGAATTGTTCTTTTGCTTTGAACCTATGCTTAGCTAAGACTTCTGCTGCCTTTGACAAGTCTTCAGGGCACTTTTGTAACTGACGTAAACGTAAAGCTAGTAATTCTACTGAGCTCATGCCGCGTTTGTAGCCGTCCATCATAAAGGTAGCCTCTGTAAGGTCAAAGGGTAGAACTGGGTCTGTTCCATGAAGCAAATAGAAGGGAGAGTAGCCTGTCTGTCGCCTTACAGTTATCCTGTCTGCAAAGAAGGCGTGGCAAACATGCTTAGGCCAGTCTGAAACCTTGCCATTACATGCCTTGACAATGGATTCGCGTATGATGAAATGTCCTCGTTCCACCACTCCGTTTGCTTTGGAGTTGTAAGCAGATATTCGAATCTGAGGTACACCAAATCGATCCATAAGCTCGCTAAAAGCTGCTTCCACCTCCTTGCCATTATCAGTGACGACTTGTCCAACTGCTCCATATCTGCAGAAGACTTGTTCCCACAAGAACTTGGACATGCTAAGTGCATCATTGCGCTTGAGTGACCGTCCTTCTGCTGCTCCTGATAAGTCATCACGTGCTGCTGCTATGTACCGGTAGCCATGTGACTTAGGCATGAACATGACATCCACATAGACTTTCAAGAACAGTGTCGATGGTGTTGAGACCATGATAGGCACCTGTGCCTTTCGTACACTTCGTATCTGGCATTGATGACATGACTGAACATGATGGCGAATGTCCTGCCACATATTAGGCCAATAGAAGCGTTCCTTTAACATGGCCATGACTGCTTCAGCTCCTCTATGTCCTTGCCCCTCATGTGCAGCTTGAAGCAATTCTTCACGCTTATGTGCACGGAATATAACCTTGGCAGGTCCTTGTAAACCACGCCGTTTGTACATGGCCTTTCCTGTTACATAGAAGCGTAATGCCTTCTGAATGAACCGCTGCTTTTCTTGGGTAGTCTGAAACTGAGGTGTCCGGGTAGTTTGCAGAAAGTGGTAAATATCTGCTAATGTTCGTTCTTGCTGCTGGGTTGATGCTGCAAACACATGCTCTACCATGGGCTCGTCAGGCTCGTACAAACATGCTTTGAAAGTTTTGATGGTGGGCTCAGGAACCGAGCTCACTAAGCGTGTGTAGAGCGACACAATATTCATCCATGGTCCGCATTGTTCAGGTATCAACAGGGGTATGTCGTCCAACCAGCTGTCGTCTTCTTCAACTATCTCTTCTCCTTCTGCCATCTCCTTCCTTGATAAGGCGTCGGGTCCTCGATGTTTGTTTGCTGGTACGTGAACTAACTCGAAGTCAAATAAAAGAATGCCCTGGATCCACCTATTGATGGTGGCATTAGGTTGAAGGTCAGGGTCATTAAGCATTCCTTTAATGTACTTCGCATCCACCTCCACTATCATGTGCTTAACTCCAATAATGTAAAGGCGATAAGCTCGCAGTGCTCTGAATAACCCATATAATTCCAGTTTGGGCTGAGAGTAGCGTGATTCTATACTGTTCATTGGGATTGAACCGTATCTTGCTGGTCTCTTCTTGCCATTCTCATCATACTGTGCAAGTATGAAGCCTACTGCAATTATGCTGGAGTCTACTGATAACACCACAGGTCGTTCCGAGTCATAGTCAATGGGGCGTAGGGCTGGTGGTGACGTAATTGCCTGTTTCAGTTCTTCAAAGACTGCTTGTCGCCGTGCGTCCCATTCAAACTCCACATCGTGGCGTATGAGTTCTGCCAAGGGTCGTGCCTTAGCTGAATAGTTCTCAATCCAGATGCGTACTGTACCACAAAGACCAAGGAATCCTCTGACATCCTTTACTGTCTTTAAGGGTGGCCATTTCAGAATCTTCTCGATCTTCTGACTATCTGGCAACCGCCCTTCTGGGGTACACTTCTGGCCAATAATAAGAACTTCCTCCTGCGCTAGTTGAACCTTTGAGGGGGAGAATATTCCTCCCGCATGTCCAACTCTGTGAATAATCCGGTGTACATCATTTGCATGTTCCCAGATAAACCGTCGTATGCCTGGATTGGCTTGCAATACTTCTGGCCTTCCAAACTTGTCTTTATAACGGCTCTTAGGACCTTTGATAGGTAAGTCATCTATAAAGATATTGGCGTAATCAGGAATTTCATGCTGCAGTATAAAAGACATGCACGCTTGAAATTCAGCTGGTGAGTTGGTAAAGCCTGTAGGTAGCGAAGTGATGCGTAGTAGCCCTAGTGGTGTCATGAATGCTGTAAGGTCTCTGCTTTGTGGGTGCACCTTGCATGCATCAAATCCCCAATACAAGTCAAAAACCGTATAACACTGTCGTCCAGCAAATGGCTCCACAAAGTTATCCAGATTGGGAGGCAATCCTGCATCTCGTATAGTTACTTTGTTCAGCGGCTGTAAGTCATGTACAATTCTTAGCTTGCCACTTTTCTTAAGAACGCAGAACCATCTTGATCGATATGAGGACTGGCTAGACTCGTATACTCCAGCGACTATCTTTTCCCGCAGCAAGTCAAGGACTTTCTGATGAATTCCTAAGGGTATAGGAATATTCTTGAATGCCCAAGGAACGTGAGGTACCACAGGAATGATGTACGGGGAGAAATAGTCTTCCTGAAGGAGCCTCGTTGGCTGTCTTCAAATACAAAGTGCGCTTGATTTAATTGAAGTATATGCTGAAATAACTTCAATTCCTCTGGCCATAGGAATCCTGTTGCATTCAGATTCATTGCTTCTAGGTTTTCAAAGGTTAGCCGCCCTCCATTAGGTTCAAAAGTAGGTGGTTGTGGGGTTAATGGAGGTAGTGAGGCTAATGGGTCCTCAGGAAACTGTCGCAATACTCTTGCATCTTCTGGAAATACTGCAGGCACAGGTTTAACCTTACGATCAACCCTTTTATAAGCCGTAAGTACTTCAGGAGAGCTCATCTGCTGCTTGGATGAAAACATGTATTCACCATCATACGTAATGATAGTGTCTTCTTCGTCTAGGCCCTCCATGAACTTGTCCATGTCAGTGGTTACTAAGACCGGTTCTATATCGTCCCATTGAATGTTCAGACTTTCTTCTCGAATAGTAGCATAGAAAGTTTGAAGCTGATTACATTCATTGGAAGGTATAGCGCCCATGCTACCGCTCTCTAGGCTGGTTGCATGCAAGCCTTCGGTCAGGTAAGCGCCAAGGTCACGTGGATCACTGATGCGCCTTTCGCAGGTGTCGGGGCTGCCAAATCGAGCAAGGTGCCCACCGTTGATGGCAGCAGGCATGAATCGTTGGCATTGCGTCGGGTAGCGTGCGGTGCTCCGGTGCCGGTTTCTAGCGCTGATGTCGTAATGTCCGCGGATGTCACAGCAAGGTTTGCCGCTGGCTGTCTATCGCGTGTAGCTGGCAGTGGTGACATCATGGCTGTCATGGAGTCCGGGCCTGTATCCATAGTCAAAGTCGTCGTTGATATCGAGTTCCTGGCTTCAAGCATGCTGTCGCTTTCGACGGCCGTCCGGGGGTCGCTTGTGCTTGTATGTTCCCCAGTGACTGGCATGCAAGCTTACTTGATTTGCGCTGATAATACAGAGTCCAGAGGGCATACATTGATGTAAGGCTCCTGCGACTAGTACAAGTGCGGCGTTCAAGTGCCATGAGTCCGTGTCCGAGCCTGAGTCTGAGTCCGAGTCCATAGTACTACAAGGGTCCGAGTCCGTTTCTCTATCCCTGTCGCGATCCATGTCCGTGTCCGTAGTACTGAGTCCAAATCCGTAAAAAAAATAAGAAAAATCGAAAGAATAGTCAGAAAAATCCAAAGAAAATCTGTCCGAGTCCGAAACACAACAAAAAGCGTCAGTGGCGCATAAAAAGTCTAACGTACGAGTCCCAAGTCCAAGAATCCGTGCCAGGCCGCGCTTGAGTCCATTCTCGCCTGCGAAGAGCCATACAGCTCGTGAGCCGGTTGCGTATAACGCGTGCGAGTCGGCTACGTAAGCGTCCGTGGGTTCTGGCCATACAAACAAAAGAAAAGAAAATCGAAACAAAGTCAAAAGAAACACAGAAACGTCGGAAACCATGAAAACATACCGCGGTGGCAGCTATCGTGCCGCTGCCACCCTGATGCATCCTCGACTGTCCTCGGCAATGACTCTACTACTGCGAGAAATCGTCCGTTAGCCTGCCGTGGAACAGTGGCTACATCAAACGAAGCACTTACCGCTTCAAAGCGATCCCCCGTAGGTGACCACATCGCGTCCGCGTCCTGCAGGCCAAGGCGCCCATTCTGGCGCATACGTCGGACGTTGCGATTGTCTGCCCGGTTGCCTGACTGCAGGTGGAGGAGGCTTTGAAGCCACTTGATGCGTTCGTCGTGCTGGCCGAGGGAGTTCCGCGCCGTCCAAAAGAAGATGCAGCGTCGCAAGGACATCTGCTCCTCGGGGTACAGGTAGGCGTGTCGCGGTCCTCGTGGTATGGGTAGAACATCTCGAGCATCTCGACGGAGAGCTCGGTCTTCCCACTGCGTGCGTCGACCATGTCTTGCAGGAGTCCAGCGCGGATGGCGTCGCGGACCTCACTGTGCAAAGCAGGGAGTACTGTGTTGCGTACTGCTGCTGCTCCTGCCAGAGCGAGGGTCCCGAGGTATCCGTCGCGCTGGTACCGAGCGAAGGCCTGCTTAGGGTTGGGGAGGTGCAGTAGCGAGTGCAGCTCGCCTGCGGACTCTCCGACCCTGGGCATGCCTTCGCCTTGTCCGTGAGTCGCTTGCTGCTGATACGTGAACGTCGGTGCGAATCGAGGGCGCGCTGGTAAGGGGATGCGCGGGGCGGGCGCGACCATGGAAGGCGGAGGGCCGGCGGCGCGTGCTTCCTCGACGGTGAGCGGCCTGGTGTAAGGCTCCTCGATCGCGGATTCGGGGACTCTTGCGTACTGGCAGAGCTTGAGCTGCCAGTAGTGTCCCTCCGAAAGGACCGTTCTTCTTCATCCGTGCGTGCGTCCATGTCGTTGCGTGTAGCGCGATGTACGAACTCGCGCCGAGCCTCTTCGATGACCGCCTCGTCGAGCACCTCGAAATCGTCTTGTGGTGGTGCTGCCCGAGTGTCCGGCTCTTCTACGTCCATGCTGTCCGCGTTCGCCGTGAACGCGGCATTCCATACGTCGTAGTTGCTGGTGCTGTGCTGCCCCTCCTCCAGCCGCTCGTATAGCGTGCTGAGGGCGTCATCGTCGTGGGGGGAGCTGAGTACCAGGCTTGGGCAGCTGCTGCTGGGCGAGGCTGGGCTGGTGGATCCCTGCGCGGCCTCGTCAGCGCCATGCCAAGGCAGTCTCAGCGGCTGCGTGCGTACCGTGCGTGGCATGACTTGCTGCTTCTGCGGCGACAGCGTGAGTCCGTTGGGCACATGGTTCAACAGCGGCGAGGGTAGCTGGAGTGGAGAGGGGGAGAAGTCGGCCGTTCCGTAGCGGGGAACCGCGTGCTCGTCCACCGGCTTGAGGTATGGTGTAGGCGGCCTCTCGATCACGTCGGCCTCGACTGCAGCGTTGATGTGCAGGACCTGCGAGGGACGCAGTGCCTGTCGGTGCGCCGAATCTGTGTCTCGACACAAATAGGGCGTCAGCGCAGTCCGAGCGGCGTGAAGCATACCTTCTCCTGCTCCTGCAGGAGTCCCGTGTAACTCTCCGTGTTCCGTCCAACTCCTACTTCCCTCATCACCTCCTTGACAGCCTTGAGGGCCTCGTGCACGTCTTGAGTACGTCGTCCGACATCGATACGGGGTGATGCGGTCGCTGGGCGTGGAGGGCTGAAAGGGATGGGGGGCGTGTGGAACGAAGTGGTTGACGAGAGCGGAGACCCGGCAGAGTAAGCCGTAGGTGACACCGAGCCCGAGCTTGATGCGCCTTCGGCACTTGCCGCGGTTGAAGGTCCTGGCCCAACGGCAAGCCTGATTGGGAACCAGCGCCGCCGTGGGTCCTCGGAGACGGGCGCGCCCAGGTCGGCTGTCAGCGACTTGAAGAAGTCGGTGATGTCCGACCGCTCCAGTTCGGGCCGGGGAACAACCATGTGCGGGCTGCTGTCCGTGGCCAGAAGTCTGGGCGGCTTTGCGTCAGTGCCTCGCTCGCGTGGCTTTTCACGTGCGTACCTGCGATCATGCCCATCACACGGCTTACCGGACTTGAGGGCCGCATACCCGGCGATCAGCAGTCGCGCTTGCTCGCAGAACCTCTTCGCCTCGGTCTCGCGTGCCCTCATCTCATCCCTCCTCGGTCCGTTCTCTACTAGTCCCTGCTCCTCTCGACGGCTCGACGGCGACTGCACCCTCTGGCCAGCAAAGTCAAACACCGCTTGCGGCAGCGGTATCAACTCTGGCCGCGGCTTCTCGTCGTCGCGCCGTTTCCTCACATCCTCCATCTCGTCCTCCTGGTACGTTTCTTCTTCGTCCCTCAGCGCCTGCATGTTCCCATTCCTATCCAGCACCCATTCTCCCCACGGCCAAGTAATCCGCAGCCGGTCGCGGCCGAAGATCTCGACGTCAGGGTGGTCGCGCTCCATGATTTCGCGAACACGGCCGAGCGCGCCTTGAACTCAGGAACTGGGGGCGGGGGATCATAGGTAAGTACTAATAATCCTCGCACATGCATTTCGTACTCACGAAAGAGTCCATCCGTCTCCTCAAGGAGCTGCACGAGGTGCTGCGGGGCGACAATCATAGGAAACATATGGTCGCCGGCCTGGTACATCTCAGGTACGAGGCACCCCATGAGCAGCTGAGTCGTGATACTGACCCGGGCAACGGTGCCTTTCCCTGGCTCTGCCAGAGGAATGTAGAAGGCTGCGCCGTCGTCCGTCTTGAACTTCAGGATCGCGTGGTCGTCGCCTGGCGTGTCCGCGTTGAAGTACCGTCCGAGGCGCGGGCGCATTGCGAAGACTCCAAGCAGGCCATGCCCTGGTCGCACGGTGAGGTATAGCCTCGCGTTGTATGCGTACCAGAGGGCCTGATTGAAGGGGAAGCATTGCGTCGGCACACGGAAGGAGATCGCGTCGCGACTGGGGCCCAGGACTTCGTGCGTAAACAAGGACGACCCAGAAACGTGAATACCCAGATGGCCATGCGGCTCATGATGCACGAGCTGCATGTCCCAAGCGTCAGACATGCTGAGAACGTGTCGAGAAGGCTCAGAAGTCGTGCAAACAGGCGAAAACTTCGGTGTATAGCCAAGACTCGAGCTGAGCAGCCGGAGAACACGTTCTGGTGAGTCCCCCTTCTGTTCCTTATCACTCTCTGGCCTGCTAACTCTCCCGTTTCGGTCACAGAAGTCCCCTATGCCCTGGGGTACCTGGGCGACTTCCCTCGACCCTGGCAGCTCTCAGACGTGCCAGTCCTCAACGAATCCGAACTCAGGGCAGCGCACGAGGTGTGCATCGTAGGTATGTACTGCCCTGCTACGCGTTCGAGCCGCTCACGCCTTTCTTTAGATGCCCAATGCCCTTCGTACACCTGCACATGTGCATCGGCGCAGCGCCGCGAAAACATGTCAGCGAGCCGCGCGGCAGCTTCACTGCCCCGCTCATTTCCAAAGGTACGCCTACCGCTTGCTTCAGGGTCCCTTTCGGGTTCGCTAACCTCGTGTGTGCATTCAGGAGTCTGCACTCGCGTCGAACACGGTACTTCGAGGCCTTCAGCGACTCGGCGGCCGTTCGCGGCCTCTGCTGCGCAGGTATGCCTTTCTCTCACTCTCTGAGACGTTTGACATACCCTTTGCCCTTCACAGATCGAGCCATTCACTTGGTTTGCACCCTCAAGCACAAAACTCGGCAAGCCGCGGTCCTGTCGCGTCGCAGACCCGGGAACTTCGCGTACGCGCATGGGTGCCAGGGGTCCTGCACGCGTTCGTGCAGTGTCGGTTCTTTCGGCCGCCGGGCATCCTTCCCCTCTCAGCTCCTGTCGCGCAAGCGCCAGCCCAGCCCAAGGTACGTCTTCTTCAGGTACCGAGGATTGATCTACTGACGTCATGGCGCTGCTTGCAGATCCTGAGTCTTCGCGTTCGCGCTCACGTTCGAGTGATGTATAGCGCGTCCCCTCAAGTCCCCCTTCGTCGGGTGGTCCAGCATGAAGGCCTGGCGTTCGCTGCCGGCTGAAGACGTGTCGAACGGCGCTCCGCTCGTTCTCCAGCTGCCTGAACAGTGCACTACGGCGCACCCAGAGGTCTCTTGACGCCGAGTCACACTCGACATCAAAGAGGCGTTCTGCGGAGGCCCGATCACTTTGTGCGCTAATTCATAGGTCTCCAGGTGGCGGTGGGTAAGTGCCATTCCTTTCATCCTCGTCGATCTCACGCAACCGGTCCCGTAGAATGCGTTTCGCCTTGCGCACAGTCTCACGCCATTCTCAGTGCGCGATTTCCTCTCCATTCACATACCTAAGACCTACCAGCTCTAGCCAGGCATCCTCATCCGCCAGGATGGGGATAACATCCTCTTCCGTCAGAGGATCGCTTACTAGCTCTGGTCGCCAACGCTGCCGTGTTAATGGTAACGGTGCGTTTCCTGGTACTGGGAATGTATCCAGTGGCTGAAGCACTGGGGTTCCAGGCTCCGTAAGTACCCTAGGTAAGCTTTCATCGCGCATTTCCACATCGGCTGACTTCCTTCTTCTAGGTTGAGGGCTTGGACACTTTCCGCTAGCATGTCCGAATCTCCCACCTGTACACTGAGGACATGTCCTGCTTTGAGCAGATTACAGCGCGGCCTCCCGCCGCTCTGAACCTCACATTTTGCAGGAACATCCTGAGGACAGTCTCTTCCCAAGGCTTTGAGCTCGTACTGCTCAGCCTCAATCAGACGGCGAGTCTCTTCCCAAAAATCTTGTGCGAGCTCGCGCCATACCTGATCGTGGTCGTCCTTACAGCGTACGCGATGTCGTCAGCCAACCAGCAAAGCAAATCACGCGAGTAACCTTCGCGTTCCTCAGCTTTGTCGATCTCCTTCAACTCGTGTCTCAAACGTCGGGCAAGACATTTCTCAATGGTACGTCGACTCTGCCTTACTTCTTCATGCTTGTCATCATACTCATCATGAATTATCTGCCACGGATCTGCCTCAGACCCGCTGTCTGAGGATCTCGTCATCAGAAGTAACACTCTCCGGCTGAGAGTCTGTAGGTGAGTCGTTTTCTCCCATACTGACTTCACTGTCTGACTGATCTGTTTCTCCACGCTGTCCACGATCCTCTCCTCACCATCTCTACCTGTTCCTCTACGCACGGATCTTCTTCCACCCTCATACTACCAGGGTCTCCTGTGTCTTGCTCTGACAGGTCTGTGACCGTGGGCATGATGCATTCATCCGGTGCGTTTCTCCTTCCTTCCTTCACCTTAACCCTCTTGCTAACCTTCCTTCCTACGACCTGGACACTGAACACATTCTCCTGTGGTTCAGGTGTCTCATTTCAGTGGAGCCAGTGTCAGCGTTCATCACAACATCGTGCAGGCTGTCTGCTTCTTCTAGAGGTACGTCAGCCCTAGCCTCATCAGCGTATCTTCCATTAGATACCTGGCTAGACTGAATACATTCTAAGTCAATCAGCCCGTACGGCACATCAGTGGCAAGCAAGGCAGCACGGCAAGTCTCTTCTGACGCCGCTGCCCGTCCATGGCCCTTATGCCATGCTGTACTTCCAAGGTATGTGCGCGCCGTTGCATGTCTGATGAATTTGCTGATCCTTCATCTAGAACCTTATTTACAGAGTTTGCACGGTTTCAATAATGAGCTCCCATAAACTCCGTCCAGGAGGACCACGTTCGGGTACGTGCGAATCCTCGTTAACAAGTATGGGTCCCGGCTCATTATATTCATCTTCGGCTGGCTCCTCTTTCGACATCTGATGCAGTTGAGAGGGGCGTGACGCATAGTACACCTTTGCGCTGCCTTCTCTCTTGTTGTAAGCATCTGTCGTAGGTTCTAGTTCAGGTACGTCTTCTGACTCCTCGCCTTCCATTGACACGTCTTCATTATCCTCTGACTCTTGTAAGTCCAACCACCGTATGACGTCACTGCTGGCGCTTGCATAACTGCTGTCTGATTCAGCACCACCATCAGTATCCTCATCGCTGGACTCAAGGTCGATAATCGTGTCAATGCTTTCAAGGCTTGCTGTAGGACTTAGCGGGGGTGACGTAGTATAGCTTGATGTAGCATAACTTTCAGCCTCAGAATAATCTGTTAACAGCTCCTCGTCTTCAACATCTGTATTCACTTCTTGAATACGAGCTGCTTGGATCATTCTGGCTGTTCGCCCTGACTGACGTCGTTCTAACCGGGGCTGCTTGTACTCGAACTCGATGTCAATGTCTGACGTATCTATGCCTGTCACCATATTGACTAGATGGTGAGTACGGTCTAGATATTCCTGCAGTGCAGGATCAACATCGTATTCAGGAGTGACTAGCATTTCATACCTGACTACCAAAGACTGGTCTTTGAATAGCAGGTATGTTCCATCCCGACGCTCATCAATGCTAACATAGTTCCCTCGCTGCCAAGGTCTTCCAAGCAATAGATCGAAGGGTGGCTGAGTTCCAATAAACAGACTGGCCCGGGTGACTACAGCGCCACAGGTTAATGGAACATCAGGCACAAAGCCTTGCAGCAGTCCTTCTCCACCATTGGCATCTCCCATTACGATTTGCCTTGTGACGTCAATTGGACGTCCTACGGTGTTCTGCCAAATCTTGCGATTAACAATATTTAGCTGAGATCCCGTATCAACAATTGCCGTAATAGGGCTTCCGTCAATCTCAATTCTGAAGCGAATGAGTTGACCTCGATGCCGAGTGGGAAATGCAGAAGCTGTAGCACAAGTTGCTGTGTCAAAGAATGTGTCGCGTTCTTTGACTTGTGAGATCATAGCCTTGTCCAACGCTTTGGACTTACCAAGGGCATTCTTAGGCTTGATAGCTTCTTGTACCTGCTTTGACATTTCTTGTGAAACTGCCAAAAACTCCCCTACTCCCAATGTAAGAGGGGCATTTAAGACCTTGTCCAGCACAGTCCTTGGGTTCACAAGAGCTTGGATCTCTGAACGTCGTGGCTGTCTGCGCTGAACTCCTTCTGCATCTGTCTTGCTTCCTAAAGGTCCCGTTCGAGTAGTGGTTCCTTCCCTCATGGGTTCTGCTCGCTGTTTTCCCTTCTGCTTAAGGGATGGCTGAGTCAAATCCTCCATGAATGCGTCATCATCATGGGTGTCAAACGCAATAGGGGGAATATCCACTGGCACTGGTACTGGGTCTGGAACCGGTACAGGTACAGGTACTTGCGCCTGTCGCTGATCTGCATCCTTACGGGCATTCCTCGGAGGACCACGCTTTACTGTAACAGGTGGAAGGTTTTTCTTTGCCCGCTCTTCTGCTTGCTTAGAAGAGGGTAACCATACACCGTCAAAGCGCTCCTTACGATTTGTAGTAATGCCTCGGGTAGACCTAGTAGCCTCAAGGACCTCCACTTCCTTCTCTTCCTCCTCTTCTTCATCTTCTGCGAAGTCACCGTAACCATCACTTTCCACCTGCTCTGATTCACTTGAGTAGTAGTGAACCGGAGCTTGCCTTCTTGCAGATGCAAACTTCGTTTGAGTCGCTTGGCGCTGGGTTGCCTGGACTGAAACAAAGTTAGCCTGAGGCGTAGTGGCTCGCTTGATGGCTGATATCCAATCTTCATTACGTCGCTTGAATAGAATACCACCATTGGTGAGAATGATTTGACCGCTCTCATTTCTGGTGATGATTCCATTAGCAAAGTACTCCTGCAGCTTCTCGCATCTATTCATGGTGTGTCCTGTAAGTCCACATCCGAAACAGAGGCGATCCTCCATTCTATCCGAGAACGACGAAGATCCATTTCCAAAATGGGGTGGTGGATCACGATCTGCGTTCCTGGCTCTTGGCACTAATGGAGGCGCTGGTGGTGCAGAAGCCCGCCTCCGATCTACTGGTGCTGCCACAATGCTCTTGACTAAGGGGTTCCTGTTACAGGCCCGGAAATAGGCCACTGCGTAAGCAGGATCATCAATCCGCATTCCTTGCATCTGCGTGATTAATTCCTCAATTTCAAGATCATCCCTAGACAGTTCCTTGTTAGGAGTGGGTGGACGTAATGTCATACGTGACGATGGGGCATCAAAGTCGCTTTCAGATGAAGACCCATGCTCTGTCTTCTTGAACTTGACTGAGCGCTTCGATGACTTCTTCGCTACCTGGGTCTTCTTCTTCCCTTCTCTAACCCTCGACGACTCTCGCTTCTTCTTCTTCTTCCTCTTCCTCTTGCTGATAAAGTCATCTTCAGATAGGTCTTCTTCTCCTGATCCTGAATCTGATTCATCTGAGTCTGACGTTGTTTCATTTCCAGATTCATCTACTTCTGTATCTGATAGTAAACGATCTCGATCAAAGCGACAACGATGCAAGAGAGACTCTGCTACCTCGACCACATCATCCACATTGAAGGGTTCTGCGAGGTCATGGTTGGGAAGCTTAGCAACAAGCCGAGACTCAAGTAAGTTTCTGAAGGATTCAGGAATTCCTATCCAGCAGAAATACTTGTAGTCGTAGTCTGAAAGCCTGTTGTGATTCTTCAACCAACCAGCAATCCGGATGAAGTCTCGCATATACTTGGCCCAAGCCTTCATTGTCTTGATAGACTTAGTCCTAGAACGACGAGCGAGCTTCTCCAGATCTCTGGTAGCAAAACGCTTGGAATCCTTGTCCGCTTCATAATACTTCTTTATGCTGTGAACAAAGGATGCCCAGCTGGGGGTTCGATAGCTTGGCAAACCCTCCATGAACTTGCGCACACTACGTGAGCAATACTGTGTAATGCTCTCGACCATGTCTTGGTCTGACGTAACATTGTGCTTCTGACAAAGGCGCTCATAGAAATACAGGAACGGAAGCACATCTGAATGCTTTCCTGTGAACTTCTTAGGAGCTCCTTTCTGACCTGGGAGGGGTAGGTCGACTACACCACCTCCTAGGGGTGCAGCTGCAGCTATGGTAGCCTGTGCTGTCTGTTGCGATGACTGCACGTGGGGCTGACCCTGAGGCTGTTGCTGCTGCTGGCCTTGAACTTGCGACGAACCAGCAGGCATCCTTGATGACATGGATGCTAAACCGCGAACCGTAACGTGAACACTTGACGACGTAGACGCGTGTGACGTAAAACCAACTACTTGCTGAGGTGACGTAGGTCGGGACGACGTGCTTGACAACGACGGTACTGACGACGGTGGCGAAGACGTAGACGAAAACGTAGGCGTCGGAGGATCTCCTGACATCTACCAGAACAAACAACCAACTCTGTTCCCCCTCGCGGTGGGCTCCAGATATCGTGGTTGATCCTGTTCAAACCTCCTTAGCTTGCAGGAGTAGTGTTTGAATCGAGGAACCGAGTTAGGCGGACTTATCTTTGGTCAGCTTCTGCCTCGGGCGTTCGTGGGAGAAATTACAGAGGTGGAAGGGGGTTCAAGGATGTGTGAGAAGATGATAAGGGTGGAGTGACGCCTGGGGTAAGATCAAACTACAAATGGTTTTGTAGCAGGACCTTAAACACACAGCAAAAGGAAAAGCCTGTCTGCTTGACCACTTTGCCGGAAAACACCAAACAACATAAACACCAACACAGATACTCTACTTGGGATCTAACCAAGCCTAGAGCATCAAACACCAACACTCTACCGGGGATTTAACCAGGCTAGAGCGCAACTCCAAACAACACCAACACTAACACTCTACTTGGGATTTAACCAAGCCTAGAGCATAACACCAAACAACAACAACAACAACAACAACAACTACACTCTACCTGGGATTTAACCAAGCTTAGAGCGTAATACCAAACAACAACAACAGTGCTCTACTTGGGATTTAACCAAGCTTAGAGCACAACACCGAACAACGTAAGACAACAGCACAGGTATTCGACACTGGGCAACGTGTAGCCAGACTAGAATACCAGACACCACACTCTACTTGGGATTTAACCAAGCTTAGAGTGCTGACACCGTAAACAACGTTGAACGTAAACACAAAACACGTGAAGGTGATCACAGTACTAAAGAAAGAGCTAGTAACGTGGGCCTTCTATTTCCTGGCACATTCAGGGGGGTTTATATACCTTTCCTGAGATGTGAAATTAGTGTATGACTAAGCTATTCTAGAGTATTCTACGCTATTCTCTCAAATTCCATCGTATTCTGGTGCTTTCCATCTCCCTGGCTTCCAGCAGGGTATCGCTTTTCAAGCTTTTCCAGAACTTTCCATCACATTCTACTCGCTTCTTTTACCTTCCAGGGCATGCCTGAAGTACAATGCTTGGTGAGCATTTGTCATGGTATTTGTCGTCTAAAGCCTGGGCTTCTGGCCTATCCCAGAATGTCCCTGTTCTCTCGCGCTCGTCTTTGAGCAGTGAATTAGACTCTGTTCATCCATATCTTGTATCAAACATGTTTGATGCATGATAGCGTGGTATAATCACTACCATACTTCTCTCCAGACGACAACCGAAGGCACCGCCTTGCAGGCTCAACTTCGTGTCTACAGCGGTGACAAGAGCGACCAGCCGCTTGCAGATGACACCGTCGTTTTCATCGTTGCACGCGCCTACCTTCCTCTGCGCAATAACGGTCCTGCTTTACTTGATCACGTACAACGCAACAAACATTGGACGTCCAAACTGCTTTAATGAACACTACCCGTCTGGCACCATGGACAGTGCTCGAATGCATGTCCTTCTCCGCACTGCAGCCCTCGAACACGTCTGCCGTATCCAACCTGTGCGACCCTCTCAAGGTGAACGTTTCTACATTCGCTCGCTACTGCAACGTCGACCGACGCGAAGCTTCCTTGACTTACTCACTGTTGATGGCATCCAGCTTCCCTCCTTTCAACATGCCGCATCTGCGCTTGGCCTGTTCACGGAAGTGAACGAAGGCGAGCTTGCAATGCGAGAGGCCATCGATTTGTTGAGCACACCGCATCAGCTATGTGTTCTCTTTGCTCATTTACTGGTCAATGATTGCATCGCAACCCCTGCGACACTCTGGGACGGCATCGTCGACTTCCTTGCCCGTGACTTCGTCATTGTCCACAATGGTCACACTGCTCTCGGTGTTAATCATGCTCTTCAACAGATATCCCTCCTGCTAGAAGAGCATGGGAAAACTCTATCTGACTATGGCCTCCCCGAACCCATCACCTATGCTGCCGAAGTTGAGCATGAACTACAGAGATGGTATCCGTCTCTCGACGCTATTGCCTCTCGTGCCTCGACCTCCCTGTCATTGCTGAACACTCAACAGCGTGCAATCTTTGACATCGTCACCACTGCTGTCGCAAACGACACGTCTCTGCTCGCCTTCGTCGATGGCAAGGCCGGTCGAGGAAAGACCTTTCTCGTCAACACAATCTGCGACTTTCTTCGTGCTCAACAGCATGTTGTTCTCACAACTGCCACATCTGCCTACGCAGCTCAATTGTATCCGGGAGGACGCACAACACACTCCACGTTCAAGGTGCTCTTCTACAGTCTGACCCTGCTTCTAAGTCATTCGACGCTCATCGCCCTTTATTAGGTACCTGTTAACAACAACAACGAGTTTCTCAAATCTCTGATCAGTGCACACTCCTCCCGTGCAGAGCTTCTTCGTCACGCAAAGCTTATCATTTGGGACGAAGCACCAATGGCAAACAAGGCGGTTCTCGCATGCGTCGACGCTACGCTGCGCGACGTTTGTGAAAACCAACATCTGCCTTTCGGTGGCAAGGTTGTCATCCTTCTCGGTGACTTCCGCCAGACCGCCCCCGTTATAAGAGGTGGTCGAAAGGCTGACATCATTCAGGCGTCCATCAAAACTTCTTCTCTCTGGCCTCTTTTTACTGTCTTTCAACTCACTCTTCCCATACGAAACGCACAGGACCCCCAGTTCGCAGTGTTTGTCGACGACATTGGCGACGGTGCGGGGCCTGAGGTCTCTTTACATCACCTCGACCACGCATCTTCCAGCCATGATCTCATCGACTTCGTCTTCCCCCTCTCGCTACTTCGGGATCCTGCGGCATGTTCAAGACGTGCCATTCTCGCACCCACCAACCGTCAGGTCGATACGTACAACGACGTGATTGTGCTGAACGTTTACGGTGATTCTCGCACATATCTCGCTGCAGACTCTCTGAAAGAGGCCGACGACGCCAACGTTGACTCCCCAGCTGAAGCAACCGGTCTTCTCGACTACGCCGCGCGGCACACACCCCCTGGTCTTCCCCCACACGCACTGTCTGTCAAAACAAACGCTGTTTACTGCCTTCTTCGCAACTTCTCCATTGACCGCGGCTTAGTCAAGAACGTCTGTGTCGTTGTCACCGCTATCGGAGATCGTCTTATCACCGTTAGGATCCTACGCCAGAGCTCGTCACATCTCGCTGACACCGAGAGTCACGAAGAGTTCCTCATCCCACGCATCACGTTCACGCACGAGCTACATTCAGGATATACTCTGCTTCGTCGACAGTACCCACTCGCCCTCGCGTACTCAACTACATTTCACAGCTGCCAAGGCCTCACGCTCGACCGCGTTGGCGTCGATCTCACACAGCCTGTGTTCTCCCACGGCCAGCTGTACACCGCGCTCTCGCGGATCCGCCACCGTTCTCATGCGAAGCTCCTCCTTCCACAGGTAGACAGTAACGTGACAACAAATGTAACTTACTCAGAACTTCTCGTGTAATATACCCTCTTCTCTACGCCTCAAACACGGAGCGAAGCGAAGTGACCACTTGTTTCATATATCTACACTGCCCTTAAGCCCGACTCCTCACTATACGCTTGCTCCACTGCTGCGCGAGGGCCATAGCTTCATGCAGACACCGGAAGTACCTGAGAGGACCCCGGATACCTCACACCGTAGCCCTACTGTGATTTGTGAGCACATCCCATGGTGGGTCGCTCACTCTCTATCAGGACACCCGCGCATCGTATTGCACCTGGTCTTCCGTTCTCGTTGCATTTGCTCATAGATTTCCCACTTATGGCGCCTCCACACTGGCGACCGTCGTGTTCCCGCACCGACACCCGCCCCTGTTGCCGCATTGGGCCAACCCACGGGCGCGGGGGCACGATCAGTAGTCGGGCGCCCAGCTTCTATTTATGGTTACATGCAGCCCCTATCTAGGACCGGACCCGGACCCGGACCGGACCGGACCGGCGCAACTCAGGATCTTGCCATTTCCTGGATGTTCTCGTTCGAGTTGCGGAATCGTTGGGATCGATCGCACAACCAGCAGTGACCCAGATCCTGCGAATAGTAGCAAGGGCGTCCTGTGCATCGGAGGCGATGATACCTTCCAGGCTTGCGACGAAACCCTCGAGACAGGAAAAACGCTCAAGGAAAAGGGTGTGGGCACCCAGGTAGGCGGTTTGGCATAGGGCAGGCCAGATATCGGTATCATAGGAGATGTGCAGAAACCCGGGGCTGCCGCGAAAGCAGAGTGGCTGCGCCGCTGTGAGTAGCGACAACCAATCCGCGGGTAGCATGGTAGCCCGAGAAGCATGGAGGAGCAGATTGACATCCGGTGCGCGCTCTGAACTGCGTTCAATAGGTCTGAGGTGTAGCGTCCCACCGCTCCAGGAACCGAAATTCAGCTCAACGGACGCCAACGCTTGCACATAGGATACCAGCGTTGTGCCATGTGAGGCTTGGGGAGAGATCGCTCCGTATACACATGATATCGTGTATTCCGCTTCGTCCTGCCAACGATCGACATATGCGAATCCACCTGTGAGTTCAAGTCGTATATCCGGGGGACAAGATATGTGTTCCAGGATGCGAGCGTATCCTGACGCACATGCCATCCCCATGCATCGTTGATCCAGGAACCACAGTTCCTTGAGCTCAGGGAGTAAAATTCTGCGTCTTGGAGGGCTGTGTTGACTGAATTTGCATACAAACGGAGCCATAAGGCTCTCCAGGTGGAGCTCCTGGAGGCCTGGTAGCATGGACAGCATGTCTAACCATTCGCCCACACCAAAGGTCGGCCTAGGATAGTGCTCTTCTATGTAGTGGAGCCGCGTTAATGTTGGGCGGATGAATTGCGTGAGACTGGTTGCTTCAAAAGCTGGCATGAAGCTGAGGAACTTTAGACGTGGCATGAAGGCGTCAGGGAGCGCAGGGATGGGCCCGACGTCGTCTGGCGGACTGGCGCGTAAGCCCAGCTCCTCCAAGCATGGCAGTTGGAGAGGGCCGTCGGTGCTGATAGCCTGTAGCACGCGAGCCGTCTCAAAGTCTATGGTAACACTGTGTGCCGCACGGACACGTCCAGCATCTCGTCCGAAGATGAAGTCGAGGTTGCTGTGGTAGTAGTATTGGTCAGCACTTGCCCCGAAGGCAAGCGGACACTCCTTTGAGCGATGAAGAAACGCCGACACCAAGTTCTGGTTCCCGGTCAGAGAGATCCAACTCCACATTTGTGCACATCCTATCGCTATTCTCCGCCATCTTCTGCAGATGTGCGTGACGGCAGGGATCCAGGCGTACGGCTGCTGCTGTTTCCAGTGGTAGTACTCGGAGACGTCGTAGGAACGTATAAGTCTCGCAAAGACCTCAAGAAGGACGTCCTCTGGCAGCCGCGAGATTGGAAGGAAGCTGTTGCGATACTCCTTAAGCTTGTCCAGATACTCTTGTACCTCCGCCACGATGATGTCTCCATCAGATAGGGTTTGCACAAATGATGTGAAATCAGCTGGCAGATTGAGTCGCCCTGCCATGAGCTGTACAGCTGCACGCTGTTCATCTCAGTCAGACCAGCGATAGAGGTCGATGACACCATGGCACTTACCTTGCCTAGATCGTCGGAGGGTGTAAGTGGATCACTGAGTCTGTGCGCGTATGGCATCAAGCAGCGTTGCAGGTTTAGCGGTGCAAGGTTTCTGCCATGGATGTGGAACATTGCATCAGTAAACAATCGTTGTGGTATTACTACAGTAGGATCATAAAACCCTACCTCAAAAGTTTGGTAGAGCTGAAAGCGAGACGGAAGACGAGGAAATAGAAGGAGAGTTATCTTATCTACAAGATCGGAAATTGCCGACCCTACTGTAGATGGAAAGTGTTGTAGTTGACGCAGCATACACCAAACGGACCCGGAACAGCGACATTTGAATTGGCAACGCAGAACTTCATTGACAATATAGTGTGTTTGCGTTCAACCTGTTGCGCTGATAGCGACAGCTACAACATCTTCTAGACGAACCCAACCCCCACCCAGATCGATGCTCTCTATAGCGAGACCTCGGTTTCTCAACTCTTCGAGACCTGAGACAAGGCGAAGCAGCAGCGGGCTCTCTTCGCCGTTCTTCGAGCTCCCATAGGATGTCTTCCGCCACACAACAACCTTGATTCGCCGGACTGTGGATAGAGCAGTGCAGGGTCCATTCCGGCAAGCGTTCTCGACGGTAAATACGAGGTCGCGGACGGCCGGCGCGCCAATGACGAGTGTGTGTGAATTCAGGAAATTCGCCTTTTGAGCTTGCTCCCAGACGTTCGTGTCCCGACGCCCGGACACGGTGAAGGTAAGCGGCGCTTCAGACCCGCAGAACTGCTTCGCAAGTGCAAATAAGGGCGAACAGTCTGCAAGTGCTTCTCCGTGGCCTAGGTCCAGAGAAACGCTCGTCATCGCCGGCCATGCTGGGCTATTTGTGGAGGTGAGTGAGGTGCTGAAAGATAACTCGACGTGGTTGCACGTGAAGGTGAGTTGTGACACTCTGGATGCAGCCCTTCCTGTTGGTACGTCGAGGTGGCTTGTCGATGGCGGGTCTGTAAGGCAGGCCACAATGTATTCGCACTGGTCCAGTAAGGGCGAATCGGCAGTGCAACGCCCAAGTAGATGTACGTTCGCGTTTGATGGATAATGCAGGTGCTGAAGGAGATAGGCCTGCGAAGAAGCATTCGGGATCACAGCGGCCCCGTCACCGCTCCCAAGCCTGATCTCGCGAAGCTTTGGTAGGTGAGCACGGCGCGTTGGCCCGTGCGTTTGCGCAACCAGGGGTTCAATGGGTGACATGTGGGCTAGCAGGCGCAGCTCCTCGAGCAGCGGTAGCTCAGAAAGGAGTGAGACCCAAGCGTCCGGGTGGGACAATTCGGCGGGCCCTGTGAAGTGCAGGCGCGTCAGCGTGGGCCGAAGCCAACGCGCAAGATCAGGGAGGAGGACGGAGTGGCAGCTCAAGAAGGTGAGACGAGGCATGATTGCATCGGGGAGGGCGGGGACGCAGAGCACGCCTTGGTCAACGCGTACGCGGAGGAGCTCGAGCTGCGGCAGCTGTAGCGCACGGTCCCTCGCCATTTTCTCGAGAGCACGGGCGCCGTCGCGGCTGATGCCCACGTTGAGTGCTGCGCCTACTCGTGAACCATGCTTGCTGAATATGGTTGTGATATTGTCGTCCCAGTATACTGAGTGGTCGACAGCACCGAACGTCAATGGACATCCCGCGGACCGCGTAAGGAAAGCGGCCATGCGCTCGTGGCTCGGCGTCGTGTAGATCCTATGCCAAAGCTTGGGGTAGCGCAGCGCCACCCTCCGCCAGCTCCGGCAGACATGTGTAACCGTAATCCACCCATGCGGACGATGCCCGCCACGACCATAGAAGCTGTTCGGCTCGCATACGTCGTAGGCGGCAGCGAGCTGAGTAATGATCTCAATGAATACGTCTTGCGGAAGCCGCGATACTGAGGCCAAGGAGTTCCTGTATTCCCGCAAGTCGCAAAGATAATGTTGAACCTCTACGATAAGTTTGTTAGCCTCAGGAAGGCCAGACACAAACGTGGGGAAGTCGGTACGAAGCAACATGGCCTTTTGGCTGTCCGCACAGATTGAACGAGACTACAATTCCGCTCAGCTTATGTCTGTGTTAAAGGCGTGCGTGCCAGTGTAGAATTCACGTACTTCTAGTTGGAAGACTGCTGCTGTCGAACGACACCGTGACCCGGTGTCTGTGAGCGAGAACTGCGGCTGGGCGTCTTCCAAGCGATCCAACTGCTCTTATATGCACACACATCGTCAATTTGAACTTTCTGAACCTCATCGGACAGGAACTCACCTGTTCTTCCGTTGGGGCTTTGCGGGAGGTCAAGGTTGGTGGTAAAGTACAGTCATCTTCGAGTTCAGGGCGTGAGAAGGGCGGCGTTTCAGCATTGCAGGCTGAGTAAGACTCCGGACACCACCTCACGGCAGGCGTTTCACCATCTCGGCTACATGAGCAGGGAAGCAGTTCATGTTGAGTGCACACTGGAGCCCAGAGCGTCTGCAACATCAACGACGGGAACAACCGAACGACTTTACGTGGAAGGGCACCCAGGGTCGCAGCTGATAACCTTCGACAGCTTTCAGAAACCGTCGTACCTGCCGGCAGCGTCCTCAACCCTGATTGTGGAGTTCCTAAAACGCAGAGGTAGTGTCGACTCGTAGCAGCGGCGATCCAAACCGTGTTCATGCCAAGTGCCGCCAGGAATAATCGGTATATATTGGGCCCGGCATCTCATGGTATACATCATGTGTACAAATACATTCCTGAGCAAAAAAAAATGGTGGTCAGGACATCGCACAAAATGCTACTAATGACGGCCGAAAACGCACCGATTATCTCGGTGACGCAGCAGGAGTTACGGTTGCATCAGGTGTGGGGCATCAGAAGTCGTCATCTTCATTCATGGTGTCGAAGGAGAACTTGCGCTTCTCAGCAGCGGTCCATGTCGTGAGATCCCATTTCTTCGGACCGCGGAGCGGGAAGTGCGGAGACTCAGACCAAATCCTACGTCACCACGTCAATGAGTTCTCGCTTAGATGTGTGAGTGACGAGTGCTTACCGCCTATACTGTTTCCAAATAGACGGCACACGTAGAGAACTGTCCTTGAGATCAGCGTCGGAAGCCCTAGCATCGGCAAACCAGGGCCTGTCATTGTCCGCGGATTCGTCCTCTTCCATGTCCTCGTCCTCATCATCCTCGTCCTCTGCTCCTTCTTCTCCGTCCTCGCCCTCCTCCGAGATGTCTCCGCGTCGTTCGCGTTCCTCGTGACTAAGATGGCGCACAAACTCATCGTATGCGGCATTGCGTGCGAGGCGGAGCTGCTTCCGTTCTTCTGCCGTGCGCGAGCCAAAGAGCTTCTTGCCGTAGCCCTTGAGGACCTGCGCGCATGCCGGGCTCTCATCTTCAATGCATACAGCGATGTGCTTCAGCGTCCATTCGAGATTGGGTATGGTTTCTTCGTTAAGCAGGGAGGCGGCCTCAAGTGCACGCACGGTCGCCACTGCGAGCGCGCCGTACGCCTTCTCGGTGATTATGACGCGTTCGACGTCGTCCACGTCTGTTTGCGCATCACGGTATATGTCAGACCCATAAGCACGTCCACACGGCTTTCGACTCACGTGCCCAAGCAAAATCTATCATCTCCGTAAAATGCGTTATCGCGTCAATTACTGCCCATGCCTTGATCCATTCCTTCTTTGTGACATGCTTGTGTGCTGACTGCAGCAGTTCGTCCACAAGCTCGAGCATAGCATAGCCAAAAAAGTCTATGCGCATTTAGCACAGTATAACGCATCGTCAGGGCGCGGCTTACCGTTGTATATATACATTCCGTGAAGGCCCGGGTCTCGCTTCGGCGCTTGCTCCATAAGGTCGACCAACAACTCGTACGTGTCTTTGTGCACTACCACGCCACCCGGCGTGAAGGTATGGTCTGGAGGTAAAGCAAACTTGACGAGCCTTTAGCTCGTTGTTGAGATGAATATATCCGTGGTACCCACCTCTTGCATCTATGCAGACGTTGTATTTGGCTTCTGAGAGGTCTTGGGGGTGGTGGTTGAGGACAAGGTTGGAGAATCGGCGCCTGCCAGTACTGATCTCGGCAGTCTGGGCAGCTCCAAGACCCCGAAAACCCTATACCGTACCGGGATGACGTAGTAGCTTTATGACTGCACTTCAGGGTCTGGACGCCGCAAGTTGCTGGTCGAAACTCATCCTTTGAAGAGACATGCACGACCGTTCTGACCGGAAAGGTCTATAAGTTACAGCTGGTACTCGAGCATGGTCCCCAGGGTCTCAAGACGGCAATGTCCCGCTGGAGCAACCCAAAAGTCAAACTCATCTGTCTCGCATGCACTAAGCAAGCTATTGGGGAGACCGTGAGGTAGATTTTTGGGAAAACTACGTAAAGCTGGCACCAAGGTGGAAACTACGAGCACGTGGTAGCCGCTCGATGACGTCTCGTCCGACGGACCAGCGTACACGCAGTGATCACCCGCGGCCTCGTGCCAATGGTGCTCTGCGATACAGAGAAGCTTCCGTACGCGTAGATGTATCTCGTGATTGACTTGGACCGCCGACTTGATGCTTGTATATCTGGCATTTGACTTCCTATGCTCAGTTGTTTCTAGAGCTACGACAGACATATCGACACCAGCCGTACCACAAAATCGTGAGTGGATGCCCGCATTCTTTAGGCGCTCTATCGTCTCAGTACGACCATCAGCACCAGCTCAATGTACTCACCTGTGCAAAGACGAATGCACATAACTTCGTGCGCACAATCTTAATGCCCAGGGAAATCGTGATCTTGCCGCTGGAGTGTATACTTTTCGGCTATTCTTCGACGTAGTAGTGATGCTTCAAGGCTGGCGCGCTCGTGCTTCTTTCACTGGCCCTCGCGCCCAAACTCAAGCATGGGGAAAGTGTCGTCACACCTGAGACCTGAGGGTGCTTAGCCCGGATACGTCATCCTGATATGAAGAGCTAGGATACTCATGCAGAGGAGCCTGCTTGGGTCGGTGCTCGTGCTAACTTCCAAGCTAGTAAAACAAAACGTCAATACGCGACACTGATGCCGATCCAAAAATAATGCTTGAAGGGCGGACTCACCCTGCCCTGAGATTCCGGAGTGCTCTGTGAGGTGTTAAGCTTTCGGGCTTCACTATGACGTTGTTGACGAACAGCCGCCTCTAAGGTAGGTAATCGCGGACGACGTCGAGTGGAAGTACGGTCTACAATCGCCGATAGAGCACGCAGCTGTAGCACCAAGGATGTGACTTCTGTGCAGGTACGCAGAGGGCTTTGCGAGAACATCCGAGTCGATGTTGAGGACGGTCTGGAGGGCCGAAGGTCTACGTTGATGGGGCTGATGAACGTGGGCCCATGATACCGCAACCGCCGTACGTTCCGTACTGGGTCTTCACAGGCAGGATCCTCCTGTGATAATATGCGTCACGGCTCCATGCCAATGTAGTTCTTCGACGTCGACTCGTCGCGGGCTACCTTTCACGTGGACGCACTTGCGCGCTTGCGATGCCCCTAACCCCAGAGGCGCCCAGGTCCGAATGCCGAAACGGATGCTGGGAGAGTTTCAGCATGGCGGAAGGGCAGCGGAAGTGTCTCTCGACGAGGAGGACGCCCTTCCTCGCGCGACGGACACCCGCAGCTCCAACCATTTTGCAGGCACACATCGAAGACAGGAGAACCCGACAGCATGAGGACCTGCCTAAAGGAGATACGCCGAGGGCAGCCGTATATCATGGCCATCTGTGTCTCGCGTCATCGAATCTGAACGGCTCCTGAATCCAGACATGTTCACGAGGAGGGCCATCCGCTCTGCCTGTATAAATACCTCTCGCCTCCGTTCCACGCCTCTCTTCAGACTCCCACCACCTGCTCTCGCAAAGTATTCCACGATGTCGCCGCCACCTGAGACCAAGGGCTACAAGGTGCGTGTACTACTTTTTGCTGTTATTACCCGTGCTCATCTCGCGCAGTTCAACCACACGATGATTCGTGTGAAGGACCCGAAGGCGTCCCTTCGCTTCTACTGCGACGTGAGTACCTCTGGGCATTCTCGCGAAGCGCAGCAGTGCTCACTGACCCTGTCTGCAGATCCTCGGCATGGACCTCATCCATGGTGCGCCCCTAATGTCATCAGTTGCATTTCCCACTCACCGGACCCTGCAGAACAACCCATGACCGACTTCACACTCTACTTCCTCGGGTACAACGAGAACACCGACGGCTTGAGCACGGAGGAGAAGCGCCAGCGTCGCCTCAACCGCGAGGGTATCCTCGAGCTCACCCACAACCACGGCACCGAGAGCGATCCCAACTTCCAGGGCTACGCGTCCGGAAACTCCGACCCTGGCCGCGGCTTCGGTCACATCGCCATCTCCGTCCCGAACATCCAGGAGTGCTGCGCCCGCCTCGAGTCGCTCGGCGTGCCCTTCAAGAAGCGCCTCACCGATGGCCGCATGAAGAACATTGCGTTCTGCCTCGACCCCGACGGCTACTGGGTTGAGATTGTCCCGCAGAGCCTCGCCGAGCACCCCAACAAGCCCGAGTGAACGTTTGGAGACTCGCGCCTGTAGCATACGAAGCAAAGGAACCCCCATGTACCAATAGTACGCACCCCGGAAAGCGAAGGATATACCGTTTTGCAACTCACGCAGACCGAGCACATCCCGACTGCAATTTGCAGCATTGGTGTGAACGCTATATTGCAGTGTTGAAGCGCGTTTGGCGTGGCGCACGCCGAGCATGTCCGTCATGAATAGCGCGTCGAGTCTTCAGCCAATCGCCAGCCTTGTATTGCACAGAAGCATCGTCCTAGCTCTCATTCGCTCCGCGCTAGCATCGACAAGAACTTAAGCCTAGTTCATGCTCCTGCAGCTCATCAAGTCGCTGCTATCTCTATATCGTCCATGTTTTACCTGTCTTTGCAGATGTTATTCGGGGTCCAAGGAACTCTGACGGGACTTCAGATATCATGTCCGTCTACTGCTCCAGCGTGAACCCCGCCAGCAGGTCGTCCGTCTGCTCCTTCCTGGCTCCGAGAAAGACGCTGGTTGGGCCCAAGCCTCGTCGCCTCCTGCCATGCAGGACAGCTAGCAACCTTCCCCTCGCACGCTCTTCGGCGGAGCCAACCACGCCGAGCGCCTTTCCTTTCCTATGTGTCAAGCACAAATTCCGCAGCTTCGGCAGCAGCGGCGGCGTGGCGTCGTTGGGCGAGGCGCTTTCCATCGCCTGCAAGAGGGTGAGAAACTCCGCCGTGCCCACCCAGAGCGTGGCGACGTCGGCGAAGATGCCCGAGTCCTGCATCGTCGCAGGCCAGGTCGCGGAGGGCGCGGTGAGGCCAGAAACGTCGAGCATCTGGATGCCTAGCGGGAGAGAGAGGCCCCGGAGGCGTCTGTAGAATTCGGCGTGGGCGTGCGCGGCGGCAGAGGGCGGGAGCGCGACTTCCAGATAGAGTGCGGCGTCCTGGGCTCCAGCGGCCGGCCCTCGGTGTACGGCGTAGGAGAGTTTGAGATCATCGAAGGCCGCACCGCGCTCAAGCTGTACTTTTGCAAAGCGGAACTTCTCCCTGGCGTGCGTTGAGTATTTGGAAGCGATTTGAGCGACGATGTACTGCATTTGGTGTGACCAAGTGTCGTAATGGCTGAATATGATGCAGGAAGTGCAGGCATCCTCAGGATAATCGAGATGGGCGAGGAAGTATCCGCTCGGAGAATGCTGGACGGGCCCGGACTGGACCAGGGTGATGCGCCGCAGGTGCGGGAGTGCGACACGACGCGGCGGTGTGTGACTCTCAGTCAGCCAGAAATTGAGAGGACGCATCACGTTCTGAATGACGAGGCTCTCCAACTGGGTCATGCTTCCTAGGACAGCGACCCAGTCCTCGAGTAGGAAGTCGCAGAGGCCCACAATATGCAGCGACGTGACGGTAGACCGCAGCAAGCTGCGCAGGACAGAACATGGGGTCCTTACCAGGCTTAGCACTCGAAGTCGAGGAATATGAGCGTTGGCGAGGACAGATGCGGACGCCGGGTCGCAGACTGCATGCAACTCAACAAGTTCCGGTAGATGGAGGCCGTCCGGGCACATGCGCTCAAGAGCACTGGATAGGTGTGGCGTGAAGTGTATATCTCGGATCGCCTGGAGCCTTTTGCTGAGCTCCAGAAGGCGTGTCGCCTCTGGCTCGAATCGGAGCTTCCTGATGCTTGACTCAATCCCGATGGGGCGGCCTTGAGAGCGCTCCAGGAATGCTTCGACGCGCTCAGAGCCAGTCATGACGACCCGCGTCCAAAGCGCAGAGCAGAAGAATGCGACGGACCGCCAACTATGGCACACGTGGGTGACATAGATCCACCTGTGTGGATAGTCATCTGGCCCTCGAGAGGTCACTGTGTCGCGAAGGTCGTGCGCGGCAACAAGGTAGCAAAAGATTTCGACGAGTACATCATCGGGAAGGCGTCCGACAGGCGTAAGGGAGTTGCGGCGGCGTTTCAGCTGAGCGAAATAATCACTGAAGTGTTGTAGAGCTTTGTCTGCTTCTTCGAGGGTGTGCAGATTGCTTGGCAGACCAAAGTCTGCCATTATCCTGGTATGCATAGTGTTATGACCCAGACAAGGCAAGTGTCAATAACTTGTCCTACTGACCGTGATGCTTTTCCGGCTTCGTTATCCGGGACAGAAGTGGGACAGGAGGTTGAAGTCAAGACCAGCCTCGTGCGCGGCAGGCGCGTTTTTGGACCCCGAAAACCGTGAGCGGACTTCGTGCACCTCGTAGCGTGGTTTCTGATCCTTGTCGTCCTGAGGAACTGCTTTCAATGAACATACAGTGAGCTCAAAGCAGCTGCAATCACATTCACAACACAAATTACCCCACTGGAACTGTAGTCAGATTGAGTAAATGATTATTGCAGAGCACAGCGATACCCGGAAGGAGAATTCGCTGCGGGAAAACAAGGCGGAAACACCGTCTGAAGCATAGACGATACAAGGGAGCAAGAGATATATAGCAATACTTCGTGTCAATGAATAATAGGCGTTGAGTCCCGTAGACAAAGCAACTGGTCATTACGGCTGGCATTTGGGGAATTCATTATTACTAGTGGCTCCACATGAGTCGCTCTCCGCGTCGATTGCCTAGCGTTAGGATGCCTTTTCAAATTCTCCCGACACACTCCTTGACAAGCTTGGTGGCTGTCCGGACGTGTCCATTGGTACGGACAATTTCCTTGAGCGCAGTATGAGGTCACGGTCAGCCCCATCCGGAATGAGTGTAGACCCAACACATCTCGAAACAACGACTGAACTCGGCTACGTTCTCGATGTACTCGGGTTGAACTAAGCGCGATTTAACGGCAGTTATAAGCAGTTCTACCTCATTCTCGGTGGTACGCTGCGCCATCGCATCCTGGCGCTCAGCGTGGAACTTCCATATCCTGTGTTCACCTTCAAATAACGCCTCTGCAATACGGGAGCTGCATATAGAGCAGGTTTGCAGGTCTGATTCGAAGTGGTGGTTGCTGCCGCAAGCGTATGATGACGCCGAGCGCCAAGGACGAACGTCTTGACCTCGAACCTCCATCTGCCGCACATCCTTTGCCTTCTCGGCGCATACATGCTACTTGCCCACTACGCAGACTATGTACCGCAGCCGCAGACCGAATGCAAGCTCCCCAACGAACTGCTGCTGCTTGTGAAGGAGCACATTCCGCTCGCCGACTTGCGCACCCACGTCTGCTACTACTATACGTGCAAGACCGTGGCCTCGTTCTACGGCGACAATAGTCAGCAGGCCGAATTTTGGAGACGTTCCTGTTGTCTGGCGGGGATTGGATGGCTGAAAGCGGACTCATCCTGGAAGGAGATCGCGTTTGAGACCATTGCGAAGGACGGGTTCTGCTCGCATCCGCGATGCGGAGGCGCGTTGCTCGACTGGAGTGGTAAGCAAACATCGGACGTCTACCGTGACAAAGCCAATCATGTACGTCAAATAGCGAAACAAGTCGAGATTGCTATGCGCAAATACAACTGGGATCCCGAAGACGGTGCATGGGACGCGTCGCTCGACCCGAAGACGCGATAGAGTGGACGCGGCCTGGCCACCCCATCCCTGTCTTCAATCCCATCTTTCAGGATATCAAATTCAAGTCAGAGCACCTGCCACCGTGGTTCCATGACCCCTATGATGCCAAGTTTCGCGTGGACGATCCTAACGCGCCCCTCAACTACCTGCGCCAACTGTCGGCTCATCCAGTTGCGATACGCAGTCTCGCAACCTACCCCTCTGTACGACGTTTAAGGCTTCATGGAATAACGCTTGGTCACGAGCATGACTTCCATAACCTGATGGGTCTAACTGTGTGGGACATCGTACGAGGAGTTCAATATGAGTGAGTACGGCTTATGGCTCGATCCTTGTGCAGTTATTGACTCTGCGCTAGCCTGGATCGAGAACTCTCGATTACAGAGCTCTTGCACCTCTTATCAGGACCTTTCGAAGACATCTTTCGTGGTAGACCATCGTCTGATTTCCTCGGTGACCTCGAACGGTTCTCCACACTGCGCGGGTTGTGGTCTGCCACGTGAGTTTGCTACTCTAAGTGAGTAGGTGCTTGCTGACTCTGCTGCAGGCGATGGGAGGGAGCATACTTCTTAACGAGTGACGGCCAGGGTCCAATTTACATGCCGACATTCACCCGTCTCGATGCATCTACGGTTCATAGCCAGGAAACAAATTCTCCGGGCTCTCATAATCAAGACTAGAGGCTCGTGTTCTACAAGTTCTGCGTTGTAGGTTGTTCAAATTGCTCCGTTGTCAATCGATCCTGACAAAACCGGAAGAAATATACGCTCTGCTGTCAGTTCTGCCTGATATGTTTGTCGGGGCTCTTGATCGACGACGGATGTCGCAGCGTACCGACGGTCCCAGCATATCGAGGTCGTTGTGGGCTTAACAGTTTGAGTGGCCGCCGTGCGCTTGTGAGTATTTAAGTCGACGAATAGCGAGCCCAGACCCTCAACCAACCTACTCACTAACCACTACCTGCTTCAGCTCGTTCGCCAACACCGATCTTCCCCGCATCTATTGCCCCTACCGCCGCACGCCGCACGCCGTATATCCACATGGACAGCTCCGCGAGATCCCCGAGTCGTGTCTGAAGTCTTTCAAGTCGGTGTCTATCATTGGCATGAAGAAGCCGGTCACGCGCCGACTTCGGCTGTCACCGCTGCATGCGTCGTTCACTACAAAGGAGTCGGAGAATGCCTCGGCCGTGCCCGTGTTCGTGCTCGTGCTCGCGCGCGCCGCGTCTAGTTCGCGTCACGCGTCGTGGACTGAACCACAGTATAACAGCAACAACAGCGACGACGACAACTATAGCGATAGTGACGACGAAGATCCCCAGGACGACGAAGACAGATCACTCAACATGCTCGTGCACGAAAACCCGTCGGAAGACACTCTTGTGTCGATCATGGCGGACGGATTTGCGGTCAAGAGGAAGAAGGCGATTGATGTGGACCCACTTCGGCACGTTGCTGTGGAGGAAGCTTCGCGGCAGACTCCTGCCGACACAGTCTCAGCGCCGCTGCCTCGAGCACCCGCTCTGGCCCAGTCTGAACACGAGAGGCATGCTGTGCCAGTGGAAACGCGGAATCCACCGCACATCACGGAGGACCCGGTTGCCTTCCTACGGCCCGTTTCTCGGCTTGGACGCAACAAAACTCTGCGAATCCCTCCAGAGGAGAGCTCGACCGTTGGGCGAGACGAGTCCAATGACCTCGTCGTGCATGACCCGTTTGTCGGTGCGTGTGGCCGCTTGTCGTGAAAGAATTGTGCTAATGTGGCCCAGCCGAGACGCATGCCATCGTCAATGCCACAGATGACGGCACCGTCCTACTTCATTCCGTGGAGAACGAGTTCACGGAAATCCCAGTCTATGTGGGTCTGCTCAGGTTCCTGCTCGTCCTATCCTAAAACTTAGATTGCGACACAGGTCAATGGCAAGAAGGTGGAGCCGGATGAGCCCGTCGTGTTGGAAAATCGGGACACGGTCACCCTCGGCACATGGGGGCATGGGAGCAGTGCGTAGCACTCACCAGAGCTTCACAGTCGAGTCTGGCAGTGTTGACTTCCTTGATCGTACAGAGTGGATATACCTCGAGAAGGCGGACTACGTTGCAGGGCCGCCGGCGTGACCGCGCAGCAACCCAGCCCAGGCGCGGACCTACTCGAGGTCGAATGCCTCGCCTCCCTGGGGTGGTGTGAGACCTCGTAGCGGCGGGTAGTGGCGGACAATGTACGATAGGAAGGCGGACCGGACGTGTACGAGTAGCCGGGGTCAATGAAATCTGTAGGTTTGGCCCGTCCATGGTCGATATGACCAGGTGCGAAAACCGGTCTGGGGGATGTACAGGGCTGGTGGCGGGCTGGGGAATACATGGGAGGTGCGAGGGCCCGCCCTGTGACTCCCAGTGTAATGGCCATCAATCGCCTTCATTTGCCCTCGCAACACGTGGAGTGGCTCACCCGGTGGCAAGTGTGGACGCTTCGAAAGAAAGGCCAGTTCTGTTCTTTGTTTTGTGCAAATTGATGCCCCCCCCCTCCGAGGTTGGACCACATAAATGGCGCAGGAGTCCATCCATGGTCACCAGCAGCCCCGAAACCTGTAAAGACTTCAGCAGCCCTCAGCCCGCCCCTACGGAGCCAACATGCCCACCAGCCAATCAATGTACTACGACCGAGAACTTTCTCCTGAGTCTGAGGCCTACTTCTGGGCCGCAGCGTTCGACGACGAGATCGACCTCCTGGCGACGAACATAGAGAGTGGTGGCGCAGAGGAATCGCTTTCGGAACTATTCTCGGATTCGGACGACGGGGTCGACGAGAGCTCACCCTCCCCGGAGGAGGCGATAGCCACGCAGCCCGATCCCTCTTCGGACAGCTATCCGGCCGTTGGCACCCTCACCCCGCGAGCCGGCAGTCCCGACGACGACTGGCGATGGAAGCCCACGGGCCCCGCGGGCGCCATTCCACCCACGCAGCCTACGGCGCAGACGCTGTCAGGGTATATCGCAGACAACCGCACGGTCGCGCACCTGTGGGGCTACCTGGAGCCTTTCAACCGCGACCTGTTGCGCATTGAGCTCCCCCGCCACACGCCCGAGTTCAAGATTGGTCGTGCACCGCTCCAGTGTGAATGGATCCTTCCTGATATGCGTATCAGTGAGTAGGCTATAGGGATGTTCTCCGCAGGATGCTAACGGGTATACGACAGGCGCGCTTCATTGCAAGCTCAAGTGGAATGAGCGTGTGGACGGAACCTCTCGCGTCACAATCACTGACTGTAGCACCAACGGGACGTGGGTAGGTGGCGCAGCTCGTTGATCGCACGAAAATCATTGCTGACATGCACCTTCTGTAGGTAAATGGCATGCGCCTCTACCGAGGCTCGTACATCACGCTCCATGACGGCGATGAAGTCGCGCTCGCGGTCCCAGATGGGAGTATTGATGATGTTCTACACCAGGACAATCGTACGTATGTTCTGTGGTAGTGCTAGGCCGATACTGACGCGTCGACCTCAAAGGATACATTTTCAAGCACACTGCAAGCGCGATGGCGTTGGGTATGCCCGATCGTCAGGCGCGGCGGTGAGTGTGGCAGCACGACACTGGGCGCTGGCAGGACTTTCGATCTCGGATTCAAAAGCTATCGGGACAGTGGTGGGGATGGGCGCATGTCTAGTGTTGCTTACCATAAATTATGTAATACACCGGTCTCAACACCTATCGCATTCAACGGATGAATTGAGTGTAAGACACGCTAAATCCTGAAGGCTTATCACTCTTTTATTAAGCACCTCGCACGAAAGTAAGCCGTGCGTTTCTTACTCGTCGTCTTATTCTCTTCCCGCTTCCACTCTCCTCTTCGTCCTTATATATTGTCTTGCGCTTTCAAACCCGTACACATCCTCATGACTTCCTCTCTCATGTGATGCCCCGCATGCTCTTCGATTTATATTGCCATGCTCCGTCGCGACAAATTCTTAGTTTTGCCTCCGTTCGAGCTCAACGCCGGGGTCTGTTTGCATCCGTCGGAGCTCGACGTTCCCGTGTTCCTTTGCCTCCTTTCAAGCTCAACATGTTGGTCTGCATCCGTCGGAGCTCGACGTCCCCGTGTCCTCTCACATTATCAGTGCTCGCGAGTGGGTACGTATTTTTTCTTATTCTTGACCGCTTTTCCACTCTGCGCACTTATTCCATGGCTACTTCCATCCCCCAGTCGTGCATCGTGTTCGGCAACTTCGCCGTCGCCAGCGGTCGTCGCTCTCAGACTGGCTCGGCATGGTATAATCATTACCATACTTCTCTCCAGACAACAACCGAAGGCGCCGCCTTGCAGGCTCAACTTCGTGTCTACAGCGGTGACAAGAGCGACCAGCCGCTTGCAGATGACACCGTCGTTTTCATCGTTGCACGCGCCTACCTTCCTCTGCGCAATAACGGTCCTGCTTTACTTGAAGCATTTCACTGCTACCCGTACCCTGGCGATGCTTCCGACTCTGCGTACGACGAACAGTTACCCGACATTCCCGTTTTCATGTCGGCGTTGGGTATTGTTCGAGACTGTCGCAACGCTGAGCCGCAAGACAACAACAAACGAATCAGCGTGGAGGTTGGAGAGTGGGTTCGTGAGGAGAGAAGGAGTTTCGTCGTCGAGTGCGTCGCTTATTTTCTTCTTTTAACCTACTTCTCACCGTGCTAGGACAGGGCTAAACTGAGCTGTAGAACGTCGCGATGGACACGCTTTCGACTGCCCGCCAAACAGTCCATCGTTTCGATGTACGGCACCTGCTGCGCACTGCGCGGGGACGGCGTTATGATTATCGACCTTGAGAACATCACTACGAATGCTCTGCCTGCCCCTCTCGCAGATTCCACCGGGACAACCGTTGGTCCTGGCCCTCCGCCTGCCACTCCGACTGCGAAAAAGCGCAAGTATAACGCCTTTGCCTCTGCTTCGTATGTGCTGTTCGTTTTACTGTGCTTCGCAGTCTTCTTTTAATCTCGCTTCTTTAGGAATGTTCATGCCACGCCCGATCCAAGCCGTTCCCCTGTGACTACTGGCTCAGGTGACCGTTCGGAGGATCCGGTTGCGTCCTCAAGCACGTCTCTCGCACGCGCCCCTGTTGCACAGCTCACAGACCAAGACCACGCCCTCGATGCCTCTTTCTCATCTCCGACCTCGATGACCGTCAGCGACGCTACTCGCGCAAATGAAGACGAACGGATCCCTGGAGACAGTAACGGTAAAGCCGCGGGTAAGCGCAGGGCACGTTAGGGTGACTTTCGTGCGCCTGGTCTTTACTTTACCTTCCGCTCATGTACCCTTTTTGTATTTGTATCCGTGAATCAATGTCGTGTGTTTACTCCCGTTTCTTATGAGAGATGTCGTCGTCGTGTGGCCCTCTGCAGCCTTCCCGTCATGCCCTCCTTTGCCCATCGCTGTCTTCGATACCTGCACTCTGTGTGGTCGGTGCTCTGTTGCTATCGGTGAGCGTCCTTCTTCTAAGCTAATGCTCATTCACCCGTTCGGTGACTTTGCTATGGTTGTGCTGACTAGAATCACCATTGCAGCGCGGCATCGACCACTGACACCATTGTCACGATTGCGCCTGTGCCCGACAGTTCTCGATTTCCGGCCGACCATCCTGACTTCTTTCTCACGTTTACGTGCAACACTCAGTCTCGTGGCGTTCATCATGTGCACTGCACGTACGGGGCCAATCTCTCCGCTGGCTCCACATGTTTTTGCCATGCTGTCCGCGCTACACACCTGTTGTCAGAAATAGTACTTACCGCTACTTCAGACCACAACCGACAGCTTTTCGACACACAGCTCGATGCCCTCCTTGCAGAGTATTTCGTCTTAATCGCGAGAGAACGTTCCGAGCTCATCGTCGACGACAGTGCGCGCTATAGGCGCTTCCTAGCTTTCCTCTCTGTGTTCTCCCGCTCATGTTCAATGCCTTTATACGTTTTCCTTTCTCAAGTGCTCTCAATGAATAGTGCTCTCTTCAACATCCTCCTCATACTGTGTGATCGTGCGTTGGACTCGGTGTGCTTCAGTCTCAAACAGACCGAAAGAGGACGTGTCACCGTCTTTCATCCTGCCGTCATCCCCCACGCCGGTCGTTCTCCGTGAGTCTGCCTAGCTTGATTATTATATCTTACCAGCTAAGTTGTACAACACATATGGAGTACTGCATCAGCGCTATGGACAACGTTGATACTGCCGTACAGCCTGCACCGCACTGCTGGGTCGTCGCACCGCTACATCCCGTTGTGCTCACATGGGGCGGTCGTCGTACCCGCAATCATTCATGCCCATACTGCCAACTCCCTCTCCTCACCGGCGAAACACCCGGATTCTGCTGTGGTCCTCGCGGCTCGCGCCTCAATGCCGCTCCTTCTCTGCCCCCTTTACCAGTTGAGTACAACGACTTCATTCACCACCCTCGCATCTCCGAACTCTCTCGCCACCTGAACCTCGTCTTTTCCTTCGCATCGATGGAGACCACCGCAGAGTTCCCGGACTACGGAGGCGAACACGGATTTATAGCCATTCAAGGCAAGGTCTATCACCGCGTCCGTCCAAGCCACGCGAACTCCTCCGTTCGATGGATACTGTACGATGGATTCATGCCTCAGCATGCCCCTCACCAAGATCTTGCTAACGACATTCCATCTCCGTGGATTCGTGCCATGCAACTCGCACTTATCCGCGTTAATCCGTTCGCTCTCTATCTCCGTGTTCTCAGTCAGATACCTCCGACACTCTGTCCTGATGCACACATCGTCATCGAAGACACCGGTTGCACACCGGAGGTCGCTGCCTTCATGTCGTACGAGAACACGGCCATGCAAGAAGTACGTGCTCGTCGTCTCATCATTCGTCGCAACGACGACGACATCCACGCGATCCCCACTATAAGTCGCCTCTGGGAGCCTCTCGCATATCCGCTTTTCTTTCCGTCTGGTTCCCTTGGATGGGGTGTCTACGGAGATATCGCTGACATACGGCCTCATCATGATGGAGACGCCCCTCCCCATGTCGCTGATCGTACCGCCACTCAAATGTGGTACTATCGCGTCCTTCTCCTTCACAACGAACGTTTTCAAATCTTCGGACGTCTCACCAACGAGTATCTCGTGGACATGTTCACTCGCGACTTGGAGTGCCGCCTCAACTACATCCGCGAAAATCAGCACGTCATCATGCGAGAGGATGCCGAACTCATGGGCGATGTCTCCGTAGAACCGAATGAAAACGTATACCTTCCGTCATCATTTCTAGGCTCTAATCGATGGGCTTCCGAGCAAATCTCAGACTCGCTTGCTTTGGCTGCACAGTACGGCGCTCCCACGTTCTTCATCACAGTCACCTGCAATCCCAATTGGCCTGAAATAGTCTCTCAACTACGACCCGGTCAAACCCACACACACATCCCTCTCATTGTCGTTCGAGTTTTCAAACAAAAACTTCGCCGCCTCGAGCAGCTGCTCACCTCCATGTTTCCGCATGCCGGTCGTGTCGTCTACTTCATTCACTCGATCGAGTTCCAAAAGCGAGGCTTGCCACATGCCCACATCCTCCTGAAGTATAGCGCTGATTGTACATCTCCTGCCGCTATCGACACAGTCATCTCCGCAGAGCTGCCTGAAGATGCTGACGACCGTCGATTGGTGCAAGAACACATGATGCATAAACACCCTCCTCCCGACTCCCGTACGCTTGCGCGATACTGTCAGCGCGAGATGAACGGAACTCGAACCTGCCGCTTTAACTATCCACATCCAATTCGTTCTGAGACAACCATCGATTCCGGCGGTCGTGTTCTCTATCGTCGGCGTCATGCAGACGACTCCATGGTTGTACCCCACTGCCTTCCGCTGCTTAGGGCTCTTCACTGTCACATCAACTTCGAGGCAGCGAACTCCTCTCATCTTTTTCAGTACATCTTCAAGTACATTCACAAAGGTATGTTGTGCAAATTGATTTTCTGTTTAGAAATTACATTCTCACATCATTCAAATAGGACCTGATCGTGCTCATTACACTGTTCGAGCACCTGGTCAACCATTTGACGAGATTGAGGAGTATTGGAGCGCACGTTACCTTTCAGCAGGAGAAGCTGCTTGGCGCATCCTAGGTTTCAATGTCACGAAGAAGCAGCCATCTGTCACTGCACTTCCCGTTCATCTTCCGCAGTCCACTGTTCACCGCCGATATGTGTCGCGGAGCGAAGGCTCAACGCTTCACAAGGGAGGACAGATGGGGAGGTCGACGTCGAGGCGCGGCGGAGCGAGTCACGCAGCGACGAACACACTTGTTCAGCTGTCCGTATTGACCAAGATACATTAGTATGCTATGCTACTATACAAACTGAGGCTTACCTGTCCGTATTGACCAAGAGGTCGAGATGCCGGACAGGAGCGAGGGGAGCTACCCTTATATACTACAGTACTCTAGGGCAGGCTGTACGATTACCTAAGCTGATGGGCAGTGCTTGGCATAGCCAGCGAGGCTGCGACGCGGGCTGCGCGGCGAGGCTGTGCGGGGGCTATGTCACGAGGCTGTGTCAGCTGGCAGTGTCTCGAGGCTGCGTCGGGCCGAGGCTGTGTCATCAGGCTGATCAGCTCGGCGTGTCTCGGCGAGGGGAGTCATCAGGGATGACAGTGCCTCCTCGGCGATCCGGGGAACCGGTTGCAAGGCAGACCGGTGATCCGGGCAGTGTCTGAGCGCGCAGCGGGATGCGCTGGCGTCTAGGGGTGATGCGCCATCAGGGCGCTGGCGCTGAGTGGCCAGGCGCTGAGCGTGGGCGGCTAGGACTCCAGACGGCGCGAGGGCTGCTCGCCCGTTGGATTAATCGAGGAAAATAGCCAAAAATCGGCGAAAAATAGGGCTGCACCGTCACATCCGTGACATTACCCCCCTCCTAAAACCGAGCGTCCTCGCGAGGTCGTTAGAGGTGGCGCCCCTCTTCCCATTCGAGATCGGCCTTAGCGCGATCAGCGGCAGAAAGGAGAGAGACGTCGACTTCGGTGACGAACGGGCGAAAAGAGGCGGCGAGGGCTTCGAAGGCGGTGGCAGCGAGCTTGCGGGGCGCTTCCGGATTTTCGCGGTGGAATTTGTTGACCAGAGCTTTGGCGTGTTTGAGGTTGTCTGCCTTTTCCCACGTGTCGCCGGCTTGACCGTAGCCTTTCCAGCGGACCTTGTACTGCAGTTGTCGGCGGTATATGCGGCTGTCGAGGACTTTCTCGACGACGTATTCTTCTTCGCCGGCAACCTTGACAGGTTTGGGAGGCAGGGGCTTCTCAACGCCCTGATCGTGCCACGGGCTGAGGCGGTTGACATGGAAAACTGGGTGGATTTTCAGCCAGCTCGGGAGCTCGAGCCGATAGTCCAGATCGCCGATCTTTTCCAGAACCTTAAACGGACCCAACTGGCGGGGGCCGAGCTTGGGCGAGGGCTGATCGATGCTGAGGTCCTTCGTGCTGAGCCAAACCTGATCGCCGACCTTGAAGGAGTGGGCGCGTTTCTTCGCGGCCTCGTACTCTTCTTTCATGCGGGCTTTGGTTAGGCGCAGGGCAGCTTCGGCCTCTTTGCGGACGTGAGCCATGCGGTCTAGGCGCTCGTCGAGGGCAGGAACGTTGGTGTGTTTGCCGGCCGGGATCGTGAAGTCCGGTGTGTAGCCGTAAACTATCTCGAAGGGGGTGCGCTCGGTAGCACTAGACACGTGTGAGTTCAGGGTGAACTCGGCCATCGGGAGCCAATCGACCCAGTCGTCTTGGCGCTGGGAGACGAAGAGACGCAGGAATTTCTCGACTTCCTGGTTCTTGCGCTCGACCTTGCCGTTGCCCTCGGGGTGATATGCCGTGGTGAGACCAGTAGCGATGCCGAGGCGCTTATACAGCGCTCGCATGTACTGAGCTGCAAACTGGGGCCCACGATCGGAGAAGATCTTGCGTGGGAGGCCGTGAAGGCGGAAGATGTCCGTGTAGTGAACGTCGCCCATGCCGGCAGCGGTGATCGTCGAGTCGACCGGCACAAGGTGGCACTGATCCGAGTAGTGGTCCACGTAGACCGCGATCGAGTCCTTCTTGGTCTTGGCATCGCGTGGGAGCTGTGTGATGAGATCCACGCCGACGTGTTCCCAGGGCCCTGAAGGGACATCGTGGGGCTGTAGGGTGGCTTTCGGATGCGGAGCGGACTTGTACCGTTGGCATTGATCGCAGCCGAGCACGTAGCGGCTAACGTCGGCGGAGATGCGCGGCCACCAATAGTGCCGAGAGACTAACTCGAGGGTGGTATGCTTCCCAGGGTGTCCGGCAGTCGGCGCGTCGTGACAAGACTTGATGACGTCGTTGCGCAGCGCGGCACTGTTCGGCACGTAGACTTTCCCATGGTAGTACAGAAGGCCGTTGTCTTCTTCCCATTCGAGAACGCCGTTGCGCAGCTTGCGGGGCCCCTTAGTCCGGAGAGTCTGCAGAGCGTCTGCGACTTCCTTTTCTTTTTCGGAGCAGTCGCGAATGCGCTTCTCGAGGGGGGAGGGGTTTGCGAAAGCTACCGTGGCGGCTATCTTAAACAGTTCCGGCTTCAATACTATCTGCGAGCGATTGTCTTCCTCGTCGGAAACATGCAGCGAGGAGGGCCGGGAGAGCGGGTCGGCGAGGAGATGCGTCTTGCCGGGGCGGTGGATGATGCGGAAGTCGTACTCGGCGAGGTAGGAAGCCCACCGGGCTTGTCGCCGCGTGAGATTCTGCGCAGTCTTCCAGTACTGGAGATTCTGATGATCGGTCCAGATCTCGAAAGGCTCCGGGAGACCTTCGAGGAATTGGCGCCAGTCCTTGAGAGCTTCGATGATTGCAAGCATCTCGCGGTCCCAGATCTCGTAGTTCCGCTCGGCGGGGCTCATGGTCTGCGAGCGATACGCGATTGGATGCCAGAGACCATCTTCAGGGTTGCGTTGGGCTATGACTCCTCCGGTGGCGTAGCCAGAAGCATCGGTCTCGACGCGAGTTGGCCGATCAATGCTCCACATGGCGAGCACGGGCTGAGTCGTGAAAGCGCGCTTGAGCGTCTCGAAGGCTTCTGCCTGTGCGGGACCCCAATTAAACGGAGTGTCCTTCTTCGTCAGATCGTGCAACGGACGGCAGATCTTTGAGAAGTCTTTGATGAAACGGCGGTAGAAGTTGGCAAACCCGACAAAGCCTCGTACATCTTTGAGGTTCTTCGGGGTCGGCCACTCGGCTACAGCCTTAACCTTGCCGGGATCCATGCCGACTTGTCCTTCGCTGATCAGGAGTCCAAGGTACTCGATCTCTGAGCGCTCGAACTCGCACTTCTCGGGCCGAAGGTATAGATCGTACTTGGCGAGACGTGCCAGGACCTCGTGAACAATCTTCCGATGCGAAGCGAGGTCGTTCGACCAGATGAGAATGTCGTCGAGGTAAACTGCGACCTTGCTCTCGGCGATGAGGTCGGCGAAGATGTGGTTCATGAGGGCCTGGAACGTGGCGGGGCTGTTGCACAGACCGAAGTACATGACTCTGGGCTCGAAGAGGCCGCGGTTGGTGACGAAGGCGGCTTTCCACTCGTCACCTTCCTTAATCCGGACGTTGTTGTAGCCCCAACGGACATCGAACTTGGTAAAGATCTTAGCGCCCTGGAGCTTCCCGATGATGTCGGAGGCGAGCGGAAGGGGGTAACGATTCTTCACGGTGATGTCGTTGAGCTTGCGGTAATCCTGGATGAACCGGAGCTTGCCATCCTTTTTCTTGATGAAGAAGACAGGGGAAGCGATCGGAGACTTGCTGGGGACGATATAGCCTTTGGCAAGTGCGTCGTCGATGAACCGCTGTAGTTCTTCATTCTCGATCGGGGACATGGGATAAACCTTCGATTTGATCGAGGCCGGGGCGTCCGGGACGAGATCTATCGCGTGATCCCAGGGCTGATGCTTCGGAAGGCGGTGCGATTCCTCTTCAGAGAACACTTTCTTGTGTCGGTGGTACTCCTTGGGAACCAGCTCTTCAAACGTCTTGGCGTACTTCTCGCGATTGGCTTCGACAGCGATCGCTTGCGAGTAAGTGTAGCCGGCGAGGATCCAGACTTCGTCCTTGGCGTCCTCAACAATGCCTGCTCGAAGCCATTCGCGGCGTTCGGAGCGGTTGGCGTCAATCTGATGGATACCGAAAACCGGGGTGTCCTCAGCTCCGCCGCGGAGCTGAAACTGGACATCTCCCGTTTCCCAGTCAATGTTCGGATTCCATTTCTTGAGCCACGGAAGTCCGAGGATGACGTCCTCCGGACCGATGTTCGTGACAAGAAATTCCTCCTTAAACGTATACGAACCCACAGTGAGCTGGAGTCTGGTTCGGCGTGTAATAGACCCTGCTTCATTCTTGGTTCCGTCGATGTTATACAGTGTGATTTCCTTCTTGAGTGGTACCGTGAGGATCTTGTGTTGTTTACAGAAATCTTCGTGGATGAATAGCGAAGTCGCACCGGAGTCAATCATTGCAGGCGTGCGAATAGTTTTATTGAGTCCGGTGAGCTTTACAGGTACACGATAGTGATTGGAAAAAGGATCTAACACTGATATTGTACACGAGCGGATGGTATCTGAAAGGTCCTGTGGTTCTAACGACGGTGCCGGAGTTGAATCCGGGCTTGACGAAACGGGGACCGACGATGCGGCGTCACTCCGGCCCCTTAAGCAAAACCCCCGAGCTGCTTTTGTATCAGAGCCAGCTGATCACGGAGGGCGGCGATCGCGGCAGCTTGGTCGTCAGACGAGCTGCCAGAAGACGAGGAGGCCGGAGACGAGGAGTCCTGTGACGAGGTATCCGAAGACGAGGCGCGGACAGCGGCGGTAGCGGGGGCGGTTCTCGCTTGCCCTCGAGGCGAGCGCGACAGACGCGGGACCAGTGACCCTTCTTGCCGCAGTGGTTGCAAACCGAGTCGCGGTGAACGGGGTCCGTGGACTTGTGGGACTTCGAGCCGCAGACCTTGCAGCGATCCTTCATGACGGCGTCGAACTGGCGCTTGAGATCCGTGCCGGTGAGCCCCTTAAACAGCTCGTCGATGTTCGCGGCGTCGATGTCCATCGCGTTCGGATCGCGGAAGGCGCGCGTCGACGAGCTAGCCGGAGTCGAGGACGTCTTGCCTTGCTGCGCCAAGAGGTCTTGCGAGAGCTTGTCCTTCGACCGGTCGACGGCGAATCCCGCGTTCTTGAGCTCGTCGTACGTCTCGGGGCCTTTGCCGGTGCTGGGGTTGACCATGTACGAGATCCGTTCGAGGTAGTCCTTGTTGAACTTCGTCCGTAGCCGGGCCGCCAGGTCTTCCGGGGTGAGCTTCGTGCGACCGGCGAGGGCTTGGAACTCCGCAAAGAACTCCGCGAACCGACGATTGCCTTGTGTGCACGCCTGCAGCTTGCTGAGGGCCTCGGCCTTCTCGTCGACGGGCTCGAACCGGTTCTTGAACGCTTCCCAAAACGTGGCGCGAGAGCCGTCGAATATCTGAACACCGTCTGCCGCCTGCTCGATGTATTGCCGCGCCCATTCAGCCGCTTCATCTTGCATGAAGGAGAGGGCGCCGACGATCCACTTCTGACCATCTACCAGGATCTTGCCGGAGTCGGGGTCTCGCTGGAGGTTACCGTTGACGTCGCGCTTGCCGAATTTCTCCGGCTGCCCGTCGGCGTAGATGCGATAGGCGGCGCGGAAGAGACGGGCCGTGTCCGAACCTTTCCCTTTGAACGGGACGGGCTTCTCGACGAAGGGCAGCTCCTTGTTCGCGTTAACCGTAGCGTTGACCGTTGTGTGATTGTTACCGATAGCCTGGGCCAGAGTGTTGACCGTGTTGGTGAGCTGCGTCATTGCCTGGGCCATTTGCAGGAGTGCAGCAGAAACGGGGTCGGGAAGCGCCGGACCGGGCGGCGCTCCACCGGGAGTGCTCGACATGTTGGGGGACGGGGAGTGTTGGCTCCTGATTGAGCGCGGGAGAGGTTAAACGGCGAGGGAGCGGGTTCGTGGTCGGAGAGGACGGAGCCGAGCGATGTCTCGGGAGACGAGTGGTGGCTACTGTCCGGGGGACTGTGATCGGGAGTATTCGGAGTGGTGGCAGAGGCGCGGGCGAATTCTAGCCGTTGCGCGAAATGAGGGCGTTCGAACTGTGTTTCTCGGTCGCTAGACGGAACCGGGAGTAGTGGAGGGGCAGTCTCTCGATAAGGGCAGGGCTGCTGACTGCACTCCCTGGCTTCTCGAGACCCGTTGTTTTCCTCGACGTGGAGATCAGCGGGAAGGGTGACGCCGTTCTCTGTGGTTCGCCCGAAGAAGTGCGGACAATTCGAACAGTCGAAATCCAGTGCGACAAAGAGTGTATTTATTAATCAAAGTAGCCGGCCCGGTACACGATATCTAGCTCTCCCACGATGCGGCGGAAATTACGCCTTAAACCGACAAACGGAATGTCACCGATTTGAGCGAGTCCGAGCTCGTATTGGTGCCACTCCTTAAACGTGGTGGTGGGGGCGAGACGACTGAGCTCAGCGCGGATCTGTCGAAGGCGTTCGAGCAGCTGGCGGACGCCTTGTGCGCGGTCGCTGCTGACGAGGTGGAACAGGTCGACTTCTTCGACGGCCTTGAGACGCTTGATGGTCGCGTCGAGCTTGGGCGTGAAGATGCCGACGAGGTCGGTGGGGGAGTACTTGGGAATGTCGATGCCGACGGGCTTGCGGGCGATGGGCTCGTACGTCGGGGCGGCGCTGAGGCGCTCTGCCAAACTGAGCTTGGAGGAGGAGGCGGCTGCGGCGGCCTGGGCTTCTTGCGCCTCGCGTTGGCGCTGCTCGCGGATGCGGTTGCCTACGCGCTGTTCGGCTTCGCGAGCCTCGCGGACGGCAGTCCAGTTGATGGAGGGGACAGAGGGCGGAGGTGTCGGGAGCGTGGAGACGTGCTTGATGACCGCCTTGACTTTGCGGTCCGTCCACTTGACAGGGTTACCGGCCTCGCGACGACGTTGGAGGCGGTCGAAGATGCGCTGGGGGATGTGGTCCTTGAGCCGGACGTCTTTCGGCACTGCAAAGCAAGGACCTCAGCAACGTGCACGGAGTGAGCAGGCTGCTCGACTACGACGTACTCGCTTTAAACGGAGGGAATAAACTTTTTTAAACGGGGTTTGGGGGGAGCGGTAGGGAGAAAAATGCCTAGGGCACCCAAAAGATCTCGACCTAATGTCGCGGAGCGAAGGCTCAACGCTTCACAAGGGAGGACAGATGGGGAGGTCGACGTCGAGGCGCGGCGGAGCGAGTCACGCAGCGACGAACACACTTGTTCAGCTGTCCGTATTGACCAAGATACATTAGTATGCTATGCTACTATACAAACTGAGGCTTACCTGTCCGTATTGACCAAGAGGTCGAGATGCCGGACAGGAGCGAGGGGAGCTACCCTTATATACTACAGTACTCTAGGGCAGGCTGTACGATTACCTAAGCTGATGGGCAGTGCTTGGCATAGCCAGCGAGGCTGCGACGCGGGCTGCGCGGCGAGGCTGTGCGGGGGCTATGTCACGAGGCTGTGTCAGCTGGCAGTGTCTCGAGGCTGCGTCGGGCCGAGGCTGTGTCATCAGGCTGATCAGCTCGGCGTGTCTCGGCGAGGGGAGTCATCAGGGATGACAGTGCCTCCTCGGCGATCCGGGGAACCGGTTGCAAGGCAGACCGGTGATCCGGGCAGTGTCTGAGCGCGCAGCGGGATGCGCTGGCGTCTAGGGGTGATGCGCCATCAGGGCGCTGGCGCTGAGTGGCCAGGCGCTGAGCGTGGGCGGCTAGGACTCCAGACGGCGCGAGGGCTGCTCGCCCGTTGGATTAATCGAGGAAAATAGCCAAAAATCGGCGAAAAATAGGGCTGCACCGTCACATCCGTGACAATATGGTCAGCACTCGGACGACGCTACCACGACCTCTCTCTCTCTTCTTGAGAGATACTTCGCACGTCCTATTGGCACTTTCACCACCAGAGATGGCCAGACACGTTTGTTCGATCAACTTACCTACTCCGAATATTTCACTCTCTTCCGCCTCATCACGTACAACGCAACAAACATTGGACGTCCAAACTGCTTTAATGAACACTACCCGTCTGGCACCATGGACACTGCTCGAATGCATGTCCTTCTCCGCACTGCAGCCCTCGAACACATCTGCCGCATTCAACCTGTGCGACCCTCTCAAGGTGAACGTTTCTACATTCGCTCGCTACTGCAACGTCGACCGACACGAAGCTTCATTGACTTACTCACTGTTGATGGCATCCAGCTTCCCTCCTTTCAACATGCTGCATCTGCGCTTGGCCTGTTCGCGGAAGTGAACGAAGGCGAGCTTGCGATGCGAGAGGCCATCGATTTGTTGAGCACACCACATCAGCTACGTGTTCTCTTCGCTCATTTACTGGTCAATGATTGCATCGCAACCCCTGCAACACTCTGGGACGGCATCGTCGACTTCCTTGCCCGTGACTTCGTCATTGTCCACAATGGTCACACTGCTCTCGGTGTTAATCATGCTCTTCAACAGATATCCCTCCTGCTCGAAGAGCATGGGAAAACTCTATCTGACTACGGGCTCCCCGAACCCATCACCTATGCTGCCGAAGTTGAGCATGAACTACAGAGATGGTATCCGTCTCTCGACGCTATTGCCTCCCGTGCCTCGACCTCCCTGTCATTGCTGAACACTGAACAGCGTGCAATCTTTGACATCGTCACCTCTGCTGTCGCAAACGACACGTCTCTGCTCGCCTTCGTCGATGGCAAGGCCGGTCGAGGAAAGACCTTTCTCGTCAACACAATCTGCGACTTTCTTCGTGCTCAACAGCATGTTGTTCTCACAACTGCCACATCTGCCTACGCAGCTCAATTGTATCCGGGAGGACGCACAACACACTCCACGTTCAAGGTGCTCTTCCACAGTCTGACCCTGCTTCAAAGTCATTCGACGCTCATCGCCCTTTATCAGGTACCTGTTAACAATAACAACGAGTTTCTCAAATCTCCGATCAGTGCACACTCCTCCCGTGCAGAGCCTCTTCGTCATGCGAAGCTTATCATTTGGGACGAAGCACCAATGGCAAACAAGGCAGTTCTCGCATGCGTCGACGCTACGCTGCGCGACGTTTGTGAAAACCAACATCTGCCTTTCGGTGGCAAGGTTGTCATCCTTCTTGGTGACTTCCGCCAGACCGCCCCCGTTGTAAGAGGTGGTCGAAAGGCTGACATCATTCAGGCGTCCATCAAAACTTCTTCTCTCTGGCCTCTTTTTACTGTCTTTCAACTGACTCTTCCCATACGAAACGCACAGGACCCCCAGTTCGCAGCGTTTGTCGACGACATTGGTGACGGTGCGGGGCCTGAGGTCTCTTTACATCACCTCGACCACGCATCTTCCAGCCATGATCTCATCGACTTCGTCTTCCCCCTCTCGCTACTTCGGGACCCTGCGGCATGTTCAAGACGTGCCATTCTCGCACCCACCAACCGTCAGGTCGATACGTACAACGATGCAATTGTGCAGAACGTTCACGGTGATTCCCGCACATATCTCGCTGCAGACTCTCTGAAAGAGGCCGACGACGCCAACGTTGACTCCCCAGCTGAAGCAACCGGTCTTCTCGACTACGCCGCGCGGCACACGCCCCCTGGTCTTCCCCCACACGCACTATCTATCAAAACAAACGCTGTTTACCGCATTCTTCGCAACTTCTCCATTGACCGCGGCTTAGTCAAGAACGTCCGTGTCGTTGTCACCGCTATCGGAGATCGTCTTATCACCGTTAGGATTCTACGCCAGAGCTCGTCACATCTCGCTGACACCGAGAGTCACGAAGAGTTCCTCATCCCACGCATCACGTTCACGCACGAGCTACATTCAGGATATACTCTGCTTCGTCGACAGTACCCACTCGCCCTCGCGTACTCAACTACATTTCACAGCTGCCAAGGCCTCACGCTCGACCGCGTTGGCGTCGATCTCACACAGCCCGTGTTCTCCCACGGCCAGCTGTACACCGCGCTCTCGCGGATCCGCCACCGTTCTCATGCGAAGCTCCTCCTTCCACAGGTAGACAGTAACGTGACAACAAATGTAACTTACTCAGAACTTCTCCTGTAATTTACCCTCTTCTCTACGCCTCAAACACGAAGCGAAGCGAAGTGACCACTTGTTTACTCTGAAGCAAGGTAAGCTTTTGGAGCTTACCACACACAGATACTAACAAGCAGACGCCCGATGTAAGCTGGGTGTCCTTTGCATCTATCTCTTATTATCATGGGTCGACGAGGTATCACCACCTGAGCTATGTCCATAGCGGTCGTCGTCTCAATTCCATCTGTTCTCCGTTCTCCGTCATCCTCAGTCATCACCACGTCCATCCTGAACCCAGCGCGGGCCAAGTTCGACAGGGTATCATGTATGTTTTTCAATGGAGATCCTCGCAGTGATGTTTGACAGCGTGTACAGAAACCATCCGCTGGCCGAGGGCCGCCACACGTACGCTTCCCACCTTCGAACTCGTTCCTGGGAGCCATCGCTCTGTGGAGGGACGTGAGCCCCTGGCATGACAGACCGTGTGCGAATGTGCACCATGTGTGTCGATCTGCGGGGGTGTGGCACGGTATGTGCACACGACCACTAATCTCTGCAGCTCGGCATCGAGGCTGAAGCACTCATCTGCGTCTGCGTACAGAAAACCGTATCTCGGCGACATTTGTATCTCGGCATCCTCGAAATGCACCCTCGAAAGCCCTCGGTGGCATCTTATAAAGTGCTGACGTCGTGCCTCTGCGGCTGTAGGACCGCCTCTCGTGCCCTTCCCTTCTCCGCCCTGCAGGATGCTGGCAAGGAGTCTCATCGTTCTCTCTCTCTTTTCCGCTGCCCTATGCGACCCTCTTGGTCGCCGGGCTATGAAGGTGCACGAGAGCCGTAGCGATGTTCCGTTTGGCTTTGTCAACCGGGGTCGCGCCGCACCTGACACGGTCTTGAGCATGCGCATTGCGCTCACCCAGCAGGATCCCGAGGGTCTGACAGATGCCCTCATGGCTGTGAGCACCCCAGGCAATGCACGGTACCAGAAGTTCCTGAACCAAGACCAGGTATCCACTCCGTGGTCTTGATGGTGATGAAGTAACTGACGTCGTATAACTCAGGTTGCGGCCTTCACGGCACCTACAGCAGAGACCTCGGACGCTGTCATCTCCTTCCTGAAGGAAAATGGTATAAATTCCGCCATCATGACTTCTGCCGGAGACTGGCTCGCGTTTGACACCACGGTTGGCACGGCCAACGAGCTGTTTAATGCCGACTTCCACGTCTTCGAGCACCAGGACACCGGCACTCGGAGCATCGTCACCATGGAGTACTCCGTACCTGAGGATCTGTCGGAGCATATCCAGCTTATTCACCCCAGCATCTCGTACGAACAATATTCTCTAGTGTTGCCCGTCCCCATCTGACTGTTCGCATAGGTTCGGCACCAGCGATATTTCTCCCCAACTCCACTTCCCGCAAAGAGAAATTGTTCGCTCAGTCAATTCTACGACAAATGGTACTCTCCCGGCGAGCTGTCTTACGAATGTCACTCCCGCGTGTCTCCAAATTGCGCACGGTATTTCTTCCACTCCAGCTGTTGTGGCCTCCAATACGATTGGTATCGCGGGCTTCATCGACCAGTTTGCCAACCAAGCGGATCTCTCGGTGCGTGCAGCGATTAGGGTGGCTATTCCTGTTTTAACTGATGGCAACACATATAGACTTTTCTCAAGATCTTTCGCCCTGATGTTCCACCCCAAACTGAATTCAATCTGGACACTCCTAGATGCAGGCACGAATAGTCAGGACCCGACTCAAGCCGGTATTCTAGCTGTACGTGCGACAAAGGATGGAAATACTATCGTGTGCACTGACCAGACACCCATAGAATTTTAACATACAGTACACAGTGGGCATCGCAACCAACGTCCCTGCAACTTTTATCTCATGCGGAGACAGGACTACAGACAATTTGGCAGGGTTCGTGGACTTTGCCAACTTCGTCAATAATTTGGCAAATCCGCCACAAGTTGTCAGTACTAGCTATGGCCTAAACGAGAATCTGGTTTCTCGAAACGTAGCGAAGTGGGTTCCCTTCTCGACTTGTCAATGTCGGCTTAACTGAGCTGTGCACACCAAGTTCGCTATGCAATACCTACCAAGCGCTCGGTGCAAGGGGCGTTTCCGTTATATTCTCGTCGGGCGACGGTGCTGTCAGTGGTCTCCGGCCTGTCCGTTGCACCACCTTTGGGGCCTCCTTCCCGTCCGGTTGCCCGTTGTACGTGGGTTGTACACGTGTTGGGCACTATCACTGACTGTGCTACCGTCAGCGTGACATCTGTCGGCTCTACCAACATCAACGCCACCACGCCCCCTTTCGAGACAGCCTCATTCTTCACGTCCGGAGGGTTCTCCAACACTTTTGCACAGCCGAGCTACCAAATCCCCGCAGTGTCGCATTTCCTTTCTATACTTGGAAGCACGAACGCGGGAAAGTTCAACCCATCGGGGCGGGGCTATCCTGATGTCACGGCAGTCGGAGAGGATGTCGAGTGCATATTCCAGCAGACGAATCAGACAGCCTCTGGGACTGGGATCGCGGCTCCGATCTTTGCAAGCGTGATTGCACTCATCAACGACCGCCTTGCACAGGCGGGCAAGGGTCCGCTCGGTTTCCTCAACCCGTTCCTCTATGGCGCCGCCGCCGCGACCTTTAATGATATTCAGGCCGGCAGCAACCCAGGCTGCAACACCAAAGGGTTCTCCGCAGTTGCAGGCTGGGACCCGGTGCGTGGCACGCAAGCGTAGGGCGACACTTTTGGCTGACTTTTGCACCCAGGTCTCTGGCCTTGGGTCTCCCAACTTTGATGCACTGCTTGCAGCAGCAGAAATTGTTTCTGGCCTTTAATAACGAAGGTTGTCTGAGAATATGTACGGTATTCGGAAAGAGGACGCTAGTATAGTCTGCATCGCCTCGCAATGGGTCCGTCGAGAGCAATATCAATGACTCGAGTGTCCTTCCTTATTTTCTGCACCTTGCACTGGGACCTTTGTCAATATCTGCGTCCGTGACCGCGTTGCTTTGCTTCAGGACGCTCTGGCTTCAGTCAAAGTTGTAGAGTGAATCGCGGTGAGGACGAGTAAGAAAAGAGAGCTTATCCGGTTAGACGCCAGGGTACTGCGGTTTGCGTTCAGCAAGGCGCCGAGGCTCGTTGCGCACTTTTTGTCGCGCGGCCAACCCTACCCTAGGGGCACGACGACGTCGAGCCTCGTTCTCGCTGTATCTCGCCAACAATGGTGTGTGGCAGTAATTAGATGTTATGTGTAGGGTCCCAGGGCTTGTATGTAGCTGTATACCAAGAAATATATGTACGAAACCAGTCTACCAAGAGATATAGCACTGGAACTCTTCTCGAGGCTGCCAGGAGGAGCCATACGCCCGCCTCTAGCAGTGTAGACCAAGCTCTAGTCTACAAAGGAGATTGACCTACAAACTTGTATGGCATCTAGTGCCAGATACGAGCCTCAAGTACCCAGAACATGAGAGGAACCTGAACGAAGGGTAGTGATTTCAGTGTGCGGATATATTGTACTTGCGAGGTCGGTGGCATCTGCGACCTGGCCGTGACGCACCGTCATCACCGCGCCTTCCCCCTCCCTTGCCCTCACAGCATATCTACTCCTTCTGTGTACCTGTGAAAGACGCAACAACCTGCCATGGCGGGCCAAAGAAGGCACACCGGCACCTGCAAGGCTTCGGGAACCTCAAAGGCTCGTCAAACCCAGCCGCCAACCCAAAGCAAATCACGTACCACTGGAAACCGTCCGAAAGACACACCCGTCGATCCCGCCGCATCCAAGCTGCAACGCAAAGGCGAGAGGAAGCCTGGACACTCGTCTGCGCCTGCTTCATCATTCCATGGTGCTGCTTCCGCCAGTGCCTGTGAGGGGAAGCCACGACAAAGACGGGAACTGACATCAGGTGCTCCGCCAATTGGGACCAAGGCCAATGCTACGCACCTCGCTGAACAGAACGGACCAAAGCAGAAGCCGCCAAAGCCCAAACCTCGTCCTGCCTATAAGCGTCGCCTAGATCAGCCACCGGACTCTGGTGCCAGCGACGTCCCCGATGTGCGCAGAGAGCAGCCGGACCTACAAGGCGGTCATGTTCAGCCTGACGCTACTGCAGAGGAGCTAGCTGCGGCAGGTGTCCTGGCGACTATGTCTCACGCACCTGCATGTGCCTTCCGTGCAGCTAGACCCGTTTCCCGTGCTCAGTCTGTTGAGGTGCTGGAGGACAGCAATGACAGCCGCGACATCTTGCCATATGCAGCCAGTGATGATAACGGCGGTGACGAGTGGGAGGAAGGAGAAAAGGGGGGAGTACCGGCAGCAGAGGAGGAGGAGGAAGAGGTGGCCGAGGTGGAGGAGGAGGAGGTGGAGGAGGTGGAGGAGGAGGAAGAGGAGGAGGAGGAGGAAGAGGGGCAGGTCGAAGAGCTGGAGGAATGGAAGGATGTGATGTTTGGTGCACGAAGTCAGTCTGTGTCTCGTGCCGCATCTGCGCCAGGTGCGTTTGTGATGACGCCCACCCGGGTCATTGAACTGAACATAGAAGCAGGCTCCCAGGCAATTGTTTACCGCAGACAGTCGTTCACTGTACCCATCGAAGTGCTGTGTGATGGTGTACTGAAGGAGCTCGATCTCTCATCGTCAATGTCATGGACTGACGTTCGGATAGCCATTGCCAAGGTCATGCTACGACATCCCTATTCTTTACGTCTGGTCTACACATTGCCCTGGAGGCGCTCAAGTAGAAATAGCAAAATCCTGCCCACATCTTTGGATAGTGAGCAAGAGTGGGACGCTCTTAAGCGCCACATAGAGGAGTACACCAAGGCGGAACTGGCCAAGTACCGGGGGAAGGGAGTCGTGAAGGGCTTTCGTATCACCATCATGGACAAAGATGACATAGACCCAGCATCGAACAAGGTGTGTAGAACTTATCTTTTCATTATCAGAAGTGCCTCACAGGTATCTATATAGGCAAAGCAAGCTACGAAGAATGCTACAATGTCAAAGGGGCAGAAGAGCGGATCCAGTTTCCGCATCAAGGGTACCGACATCAGGCTCGGCGAGTTCACAGAAGCAGAACAAGCGGAGCTTCGCGATATGCACGAAGGGGGCTCACACGAAAATGACGAGTCAACGCCCGACGAGCAGCGGTATGTCAGTGAGATCTTCAAGCACCATCGCTGCGCCAAATGCAACTGGCCATGCTCGGTCGTCTTCACGCAAACCCATAAACGCTTCACTATAGCAGAAATATCTAAGATGAGTCGCATTCTGGTAGGGTTTATCTGATCTCGTTCTGCATCCAGCCAAGCTCACAGTCACTTGACAGGCTCTTGGGCTGCCCCACATCACCATTTCAAATGTGCCGAGAATGGTCCTTGCAGACGTGAAGACCGACCCAGTCGGCGGCTCGCAGACAGATGCTGCTGCCAAGTCAGCGTCGAACAGTATCCCGGCTGCGACTAGTAACCCGCAAGGACCTGTGCCTGCTGCGTATGGCCCTGCTGGATTTCCGACATTTAATCCATATCAATTCTTCCCATTTCCCCCTGTTGCTCCGACACCGTTTCCGTACATGTCACCGCCGACCGCTAATGGCGCGTTTTGGCCGCCTTCTGGTGACTATCCCTTGACACCCCGCAAACGTACTCGCCGCACTGAAGAAGCCGACGACATCTCCCCAAGACGTGGACATTACCAGCGCGACTATGATCGGAACGCTCCACCTTCTGACATGCTCGACCATGAGCTCGAGGATAGCGTGGAATACCCGGTGCTCGGCGAGTGGCTGGAGGGGCTTGATGCACATGCGTTCCGAGGGCAAGACCGTCAGAACTATGCCGCGTGGACGGGATCGTTCTATGATCTTGGCTACAACCGCCTAGATGACCTGCTTGCTGTGTCGACACAAGATTTGTGCAGCCAGCTTGGCATGGTTCCCGGAATGGCTGCCCGTCTATTACGGTGGGCAAAACACGACTGCGCGAAGCTGCTACAAGATGCACGCCTCTCGAAGCGGCGTAGATTTTGAGTCCATGTGCAATCAAATATATTTGTTCAGTGTTCAGTAGATTATACATAGCCGCTATGATAAAAGAAAGACCGTGCTTGGTCAGGTGTGATGGCGTATACAGCATTGAAGAGTATCGATAGAACCTCCAATTGATCACGAGGATCTGAGCCGGTTGAGCTTGAACGTGCGAAATCAGGGTGCTCGCGTCGTATGGAGGCCTTAATCGCAGAGAAGGCTTGCTCAATGGGGTTCAGGTCGGGTGAGTAGGCGGGCAAGAACTCAATCTTCATGCCACTAGTTGACACATTAGTAGAAGCAATGAGGACGATACATGAACACTCACAGTAGCTCGATCATTTCGACAAGGGCAGGGTCTTTGTGGATGCTGCAGTTGTCCATGACGAGGACCGAGTTCGGCCCAGGGAAACGCTGCATCTTGGGTACAAGCGCTTTGACGAAATCCACGAAGCGGGCAGCATTGTAGCTGCCCTCGACGATGTCGCAGTGAAGCATCCCGTCGAGGGACAAGGCCGGAAGAATGGAATACCTAGCAGGTAAGAGCACTGTTAGTAGCCAGCGTACAACCTGCACTCTAGCGTACGTACCTTTTCCCCCGTACATAGAAGCAACTCCGTCGTATCCGCTCACCGCGCAGAGCCCATGCGAATCCCCGGATTGCTGTCCGACGGTCAAACGAGCTCTCATCGACGAAGACAAGCTGCCGCGGCTGGTAGTTAGACCCCATCCGCAAGACATACTGCATGCGCCGCTCTTCACTTCGTTCGAGTGCGACCTTTGTGATCTATCACTTGTAAGTCTGTATCCTACGCGACAAGTCAGGACGTACCTTCTTCCGAGTGTAGCCCATCTTATGTAGGGCACGAGATATCGCCGAGATTGAGGCCTTACACCCAGCGTACTCCGCCAGATTTGCACGTAGCTCTTCAAGGTAGATATCAGGGCTGTGCTCGATACAACGCACCAGGTACTGCGGGAGGTGTGAATCCGTGATGACTGAAAGGATACCGGCCCACGCACCTGAAGCTCAACAAACCCAAGCTTCGACTTCCTGCTCAGCCCATGCTTCCGAGGGTTTGATTCTACTGTGTTAGTATGCATGTACACCTTGAACACCCGCTGGATGGTTCTCTTCGAGAGTCCAGTTATGGCCGCTATCTCTTCAGTAGAAAGCCCACGGATAAAGCGCATGTGACAAACTGCCCAGCGCAGGTCGTTTGAGTATGGTTTGGCTCTTGAGCGTGCCTGGGGGCTAGGCATCTGAGATTTGTCGTTCCTAGAGCCGGGGAAGGTGCTGGTTTGGCGGGGCGGGATAATGAGGGTAAGAGATAGTTGGAAAGGAGTCGCAAAACAGGACATACAGCGGCGAGTAGGGGTAGTCCAAGCCTCGAGTGTGTAGAGAAGCTAGAGTGAAGCTTTGGAAATGTGACCGTGAAAGCCGTTTATCGATAGACGTCGTGGTTGACAAGATACAGCGAGAACGAGGCTCGACGTCGTCGTGCCCCTAGGGTAGGGTTGGCCGCGCGACAAAAAGTGCGCAACGAGCCTCGGCGCCTTGCTGAACGCAAACCGCAGTAAGCAGCTTCCACTTACATACTCTATGTTTTGGAAGCGTAGCATTGTATTGGCCCACGCGTCCTTGTCCTCATCCCCGTCTTGCTCTATCCCGCCTTGGTTACATCTACGCCACTCGTCGCAGGCTACAAGCTCCTGTGTGACTCCGGAGACTCCGAATACAAGTGCATCGCGCGCCTCGTGCTGATTATCGAGCTCGCTTTCACGGAGGACAAAGAGCAGCCTCGGTGTCTTGACCACCGAACATCGATCTGTCCTGCTCCCTCGTATCCTCGTGGCACAGAACAAACAGGCTGTCTACAACGTGGGGTCGTGGAAAAGTTTGGTATAAATCTGCAGGACATCGCTTAGCTCAGAATCCAAGTACGGACTTCTCCTAGACGCTGTCCCTCCGACCCCGCCTCACCTCTTTCCCAACCACCACTTCTCATCATGCAGCGACCAAACGACCTCGACGACCAGATGGCACTCGACCCATATCCTGCGACGCAGATCGACTCGCAGCAGGCTACACAGCTCTCTGAGCCCGCAAGCCAACGGCCGACGGAGACGCATCTCTGGGGTTACCTCGTGCCATGCAGCCCCCAGCAGCGCCGCATCGACTTCAGCAGAGACAAGCACACGTACAAGATTGGCCGCAACCGCGACCAGTTTATTGGCAACGACCACCTCCTCTCGGGCATGAAGATCAGTGAGTCTTTCTCCGCAGCCAGCGACCCGCGCGCGGTGTGGCGTCGTGCACCTGCTACGCGACTTCGGCCACGGACTGGCTGACGCGACGCACAGGCAACCAGCATTGCGAGATTCGATGGGATGGGCGCGACGACAAGAACTCGACGATCACTGTGTACGACAACTCGAGTAACGGCACCTTCGTACGTACCCCGCGTTCTGTTGCATGTGCGCTGCTGATCACGTCCGCTTTGAAGATCAACGGCGAGAAGATTGGCAAGGGTCGCTACGCAGTACTCAAAGAAGGCAACGAAATCGCGTTTGGTACTCCCCAGCCCAACCCCGGTGCTGCAGATGACTATCGTGCGTCTACGCGCGCTTTTACTAGATGTTGAAACTCACGCGTCGTCTCAAGGTTTTATCTATCGCCACCTTGCGGCCGGGCCTCCTATCGAAGGCCTATACGCGCACTACGATATTACAGAAGAGCTGGGCAAGGGCTCGTTCGCGACTGTGATGAAGGCTATGTGCAAAGAGAACGGCCACTGGTATGCAGTGAAGATGATCCAGACTAAGAACTTGAAGCGGTCAATGACCAAGCAGCAGCCGAACGGCGACCGTGTCTCTGTTGACGCGTCCATAGCTTTGCACAAGGAGGTCCAGATACTGCAGAAGCTCCAGCACCCAAATATCTGCCAACTAAAGGAGGTCTTTTACGAACCCGATTACGTCCGTGAGTTTCTGGCCGGGCTATTGAGATGGCACAGTCGATTAACTTCCGCAGACATCGTTTTGGAGTGGATTGCCGGCGGCGATCTATTAGAGTATATCATCAAACGGGGTGGCCTCTGTGAGTATCTGCTTATCATAATTCAGATTGGCGACTCAGTCACGTTTCCATAGCCGAGGACGAGACACGGCACATAACATATCAACTGTGCGAGGCCTTGGCTGTAAGTGACTCTTCGTCGACCATTGGCATGGGCTTACCAGGGCGTAGTACATCCACAGTCAAGGCATTGCCCACCGCGACTTGAAGCCTGAGAACGTCCTACTCACGACAGATAACCCTCCAATAGTCAAGGTCGCGGATTTTGGCCTTGCTAAGGCTATAGACAGCCTGACGATGTTGCGCGTGCGTTTTCAACTTCAATTCGAGCATCAATGGGCAAAAGACTGATGGGACGCGGACGATAGACAATGTGCGGAACACCAAGTTACCTTGCTCCCGAGGTTGTCCAGCAAAATGGCAACGAGGGATACCAGCAGGTGGTCGACAGCTGGTCTGTCGGCGTCATCGTGTTTTCCATGTGGGTCTCCGAAGTCTCGTAGATCCACTTGTGCTGACCAGCGCTCAGGTTGACGAACGCGAGCCCATTCATCGAGCCGAGCTACACATCAGACGTTAAGACCAAAATTCTCGAGCGTACCGTCGACTGGAGTCTCCTGAACACATTCCAAGTCTCTCCTCTCGCACGAGACTTCATCCGGAGACTGCTTGAGCCCGATCCGGAGATGCGGCTCACATTGACCGACGCTCTGAGCCACGACTGGCTCGCACCGTACGCCGCGGAGATGCGCACGAAGCGCGAACAAACTGCGACGCCGCCTCTGTCGCCCGTCGCACAGCTGCCGCGCGACATCTCGATGGCGGATGCCGAGCAGGAGGACGAACCGCCGTCGTCGCAGACGAGCTCTCACTACGCCGTGCCGGGTGCGTTCCCGAGCGGGTCGCAGGACCCGACGCGCGCTCTGCAGCGCCGGCGCAAGGTGCTCGCTGAGGCGCGTGAGCGGGGGAACGAGCCACCGGTACCCGAGGAGATGCTCGCGCACGTCGCGGACGAGGAGAGCAGCGAGGGCGACACGCCCACACCTGTGGGTGCGCCACGCCGCGCGCTCAAGCGCAAGGCCGGCGACGAGTTTGACTCGTCGCTGAGCCCCATGCCCAAGGATGACGAGGGCGAGCCAGGACCCAGCTCGCGGAAGGGTCGGACGGCATCGAATGGGACGCCTGCGCGCAGGGGCCCGAAGGCCGGACGTGGGCGCGGTGGGAAGGCGGTTCAAACGAACGTTGAGGACGAGACGCGGGTGCGTCGGTCGAACCGCATTGGCCAGGTTCGTGCGTAAACGGAGGCCATGTCTTGGCGGAATTATCGCTTTCCTTGCTTGACTACTGGGAGACTGCTTTCTTGAGTGTTTTCACGTGTGCGCTTTTGAGCTCGTTTTTGTGTTATTAATTACCAGTGTATTGTACTTGTAATGCACAACATTTGTTTCCATGCATTGTTCCTTGCGAGAGGTGAATAGCGGTAATTCAAGGAGTCCGACCCGATAGCACTACGATACCAAGAGTTGAGAGGAGAGCAAGGATGTCAAGAAAACATGGATCCGCACAGCATATACAGAGCAAGAAAATGATGGGTAAAAACAGAATGCGAGCTCTATAGACTTGATACCTTCTACTTCGTCGGACCCCGTCTGATCCTAGATGGCATTGTAAATTGCGGGCGAGAGCGTTGCCCACGATATGTGACTTTGGGAATGACACAGTCCTTGGCCTCCCCTTTCTGAGGGAAGGCGCAGGCCCTAAGTAGTAAGAGAACACGTCAGCCAATGTTAGATCACGTTATGCACAAACAATACTTACTCGCAGCTGTCCGCACCTGCAAGGCGTACGCAGCGCTTGTGGCGGGATCGGCACTCCAGGCATGCGATGTCGATAGGCGGTCGCCGCGACGACGATGAGGACCCGGTGCTCGCATGCCTCGCACGCGTGTACTTGCCCTTGAGACTGGTTTTCGAGCCCTTCTGAGGGCTTCCCGCGGACACGTCGTCAGCCTCGGACCTAGAGTCGATGCGCCCGGGTGAAGCGCACAATAGCGGGATGTCGAAGCTGCCGAGCGGCGTAGGCGTTTGCGCTCGCTGGCTCGGGACGATAACTGGCGGGGGTGGGAGGGTAGGCGAAGCCGGCGTATGCATAGAGATGTCGAGGTTCGGGACCAAGGTATCTATGGCGTCGGGGATAGGACCAAAGGCGGTGTTGGATAGGAGGTACGGATCGTGGGGCATGTACTGTGAATCCGCAGGCGGTTCATATTGAGGAAGTGCCTGCGCGTACAGAGGCTCGAAGGAAAGTGGAGGCGTCTGCGCCGACGGTTCCGCGTACACGTCCCACCCTTGTGGCTCTTGTGGCAGCTGCGCTCCCTAGGAAGACATTCATGAGCGACGACCCTGTATGAAATCTGGTATAACACACCCATACACCGGTAGTGTCCCAGTCAGGCAGGTACGGCAGCTCAGCGAAGGGGCCTGACTCGAGTGCCGCTTCGGTGTGCATATAGCCCGCGTCGACCGGCGGCCACGGGTCCTCTCCAGCGCCGACCCACTCGCTTCTCCACGCCCCGTCGCCCTGCGCCGAGCTGGAGAGGTATTACTGTGAGTTCAAAAGGAACATCACGGGAGACGGCGCACCTAAAGTCCAAGGCGAAGTTCATGGGAGGGCAGGCGAGTCGCGCTAGGAGGCCGTATTGAAGTCGCCGCTCCGTGGTTTAATAAAACGGTGAGGACGAACTCGGCGGCACTCCCGGACTTGATCTGCCGCTTCTCGCGGGGTCGTCTCACGTACATTGTGCTGCGGTGCCCTGAGGCTCCAGCATCGGGGAATAAAAGCTTGGGCGAGCCCGCCCCATGTGGCGTCCACGGGACACGGTTTAGCGTGGATGAGTGGTAGGCGGGCGCCGGGCGTCGTGACATCTGCCTCTCCCAGCGGAGACAGGGTTGCCGGCAGTGCGACGCGACCCTGGCGGGATGCGAGGATCAATAAGATCTGGATTCCTATTCGCACGCAAGTGACTCGCCGAAACCATCGACAGTCGCGATCTTGGAACGCAATCAGTACTGGCATGCCAAATATGTTTAGCTCATGCGCGGCGTCTTGGAAATGGAAGAAGCGCAGAGTACAGACCGGGGAAGATAATGCATATATTTATGTACAGAAGCTCTACACAACGTTGAAGACGAAGTCATCGTCTCCTGGAGCTTCCACGGATGCGAACAAACTTGTTGTAATGCTCTTGCTGGACCGTACGCGCTGGGCGATCGCCGTGTCGCGCGTGGCCGGAGCTTGCGCCCGCGACACGCCCGCGTTTGCGGTCTTTGTCCCGTGTTCTACGACCTTCCCCAAATCGGTGTGTGCTTCTCGTTTCGTGCTGTTTTCCCCTGTTCTTGGCCGGCTGGAGGCGAGCCGAGACGGCTGAGCGCGTCGTGTGGTAGTCTGTGTGTTTGCCGGCAGGGCTATAATATGCGAGTTGCTAACGGAGCGGGTGACCGGACGTGTCCCCGTGGTGGATGCCGTGGTAGTGGACGATCTTGTCGTAGTTGTGGCCGCAGCAGCCGTACGTGAACGAGACGTGGAAGCGAGAGTGGGCGTAGGAGTGAGTGTTGAGCGGCTCCGTACTGAATTTTGAGATTCAGGGCGAGTATATCCCGCACCAGAACGCGATCCAGGCCGTGTAATGCCTGCGGCGGAGGAAGCGCGAGAATGTGACGGCACAATAGGGCGTGTTAGAGTTTCTTGAGCGGCAGCAAATGGATCGTCGTCATCTACGATGTATCAGTATAGTGGGGAACGCAGACAAGGATGACTTACCGATGTCGTCTAGATCAAGGCTCGGGCGATCTAGCGCACCGCTGTCTAGAAGCAACTGTGGGACGTCGATACACAGCTCGATGTCTTGTGAATAGTACGCGTCCGCTGAGTCGTCTATCCTATCGCCGTGTGCGGCTCGAAGGAGAACACGACCAAAGGCCTTGTAATCAGGCATGTCAAATGGCGGCTCCCATCGCTGTTCTGCAAACCCGTCTGTCCCTTCAGATCGCTAAGCAGTGTTTGTATCCTCAAGGGCACGTACCGGGGGCCTTCGGCGGCATGTACTCAATCTCGTCTTCCTCCAGCACAATGCCAGTATCCATCACCCTGCTTCCGTCTACTTCTACCTCTCCAAGATTATCATCTCCCTCCACGCCAAGCTCTAGGTCGCCATCGCTCACATCCCAGTAGTTGCCCTTCGTCGCGGGTGTCTTTAGCGCCTTGCTCGTCGCGCTCGGAAGGCGCAAGCTTGTCCGGCGCCGCGCAGCCGAAGGGAGTAGAAGACACTCGGGTGTCTGAGCAAGCATTCCCGGCGCACCGTCTTGCGTCTCCAGCAGCAGCTTCGCGGCCTGTGGCTTGGGCGTGCGCAGCTGCTGGGAGGGCGCATACTGCCGGTTTGGAAAGGGAGTCTTGTCTCCTAGCGGCCGTGCGCCATGCGTAAATGGAGTTGCAACTGTTTTCAGTTTGATAGCTGTCTGCGGGACTTTGTGTGCGTCTGTGAAATCGCAGCCGCGGTCAGCGGCCGTCAGAAGAGTGAGTGCGGACTTGACTGACGACTGAATGGTGTATGCAAGACGTTCTTTCCTTTTGACTTTACGGTCATCGAGCCATTGTATATTGCATTTTCGCGTAAACCAGCAGTGCGCTGCTTCAGGAGGGCCTTCGCTGGGGTGCGAGAGTAGGCAAAGCTCGTCGTTGCCACATCATCGTTGAGCGGGATTTGCATAGGTCGTGAGCTAAGCATTACGTGTCTTCGTCCTTGTCGTGTTGAAAATGAAAGGATGGGAAGGAGATATCGCGGTTGTGCACGTTGCGGGCAAGGTGGTGGTTGAGGACGAACCGTGCATGTTTGTCACGTGGGCGGGTTCACAGATGGCGCATCATTGTGATGCGCATATTTCTATATGTGGATTATTCGGCTTTGGCAATGCGTCTAAGTGCAAGTTTGTTACTTCGGCGTCTGTCCCAGTAAGCGTACGTTTCTTACTCGATCTTGCCGCATTTCATTCTGGCTATTCACCCGAAAAGCACACAGCGCATTCAGTGGACGAGCTGTAACCGTGAAAGATCTTGCCTCACTGAAGCGGGGGCGTTTGAAGGCGAGGACGGTGCCGTCACGGGCATACACAGGCTGAGAAGGGTACGCCTAGTGCGGACGTGACGCGTCATGTATCCAACAATCTCTTTCCAAATAACATTTCTTCATATCACCCTGATTGTTACAAGCCGGACACAATTTCTGCCACAGCGAGCAGCTGAGTAAAATTAGGCGACCCAAGACCGGAAACCTAAGCCCACATACCAGTGAGACGACATCACTCTACACAAACCACATGCCACGCACCGGATCCCAGCCCGCAACTGCGGGGAAACCAACCGTGCTACACCCCGGGTTTCTGCCCGTCTGGATATCGTTAAAGGTCGCGGCGGCGGCGCCATAAAGGAGGGGGTTGAGGAAACCAAGCGGGCCCCTCTTATTCTGTGCAAGGCGGTCGTTGATGAGTGCAATTATACTTGCGAAAATCGGGGATGATATTCCCGTGCCCGCGCCAGTCTGATTCTGCTGTTGGAGTACGAACTCGACATTCTGCCCAACTACCGCAACATCGGGAAAACCGCGCCCTGAGGTGTTAAACTTGCCCGCATTCGTGTTTCCGAGCACGGAGAGAAAATGCGACACCGCGGGTATCTGGAAGCTCTGCAGAGGGAAGTAGTTGGAGAATCCTCCGGAAGTGAAGGTTGCGGCGGTCTCAGCAGCGCCCGTAGTGGCGTTGATCGCCGTAGAACCCACGGATGTAAGGCTAATAACGATTTAGTCAGCGACAATGCGAAGCATGCACAGAGTTCACGTACAACGGGCAACTCGACGGGAAGGTGGGCTGAAACGTAGTGCAGCGGACGGGCTGGCTGCCGCTGACACCCCCGTTTCCGGATGAGAATAGAACAGATATGCCCTTTGCACCGAGTGCTGCATAAACATTGCAAAGCGCACTTTGGGCGTTCAGTTGGGGCTAACCCAGTGTGGACAGATGATGTAAATGACCCACCTGGCTACGTTGAAAGAGACGGTATTTTCGTTCATCCCATAGCTAATGCTGACAACACTTGGTGGACTCGCCAAATTATTCACGAAATTAGCCCAGTCCATAAATCCAGCCACATTATCCGTGACTTTGGTACCACACGAGATGAATGTCGCAGGGACATTGGTGGCAAGGCCGACTGTGTACTGCATATTGCTGCCCTACTAGTAGTTCTATCAGTGTAAATAGAGACAGCGTCATCGGCTGCCACACGCACGGCAGTACTGCTAGCACTGGTTGGGTTCTGATCGTTGGATCCCCCATCCAGAGTGTCCAAACTAAAACCGGTTTGGGGCGGAATATCAGGGCGGAAAGCCTTGAGAAAAGTCTAGAAACGTCAGAATTAGTATCCGCATGAGAAGTCTTCGATTTACTGTGCGCACCGAGAGATCTGCTAAGTTGGCAAACTGGTTGATGAATCCCGCGATGCCAATCGTATTGGAGGCTACAACAGCTGGACTGGAGGGAATACCATACAGCGTTTGAAGACATGCGGGGGTGACATTCGTGAGGCAGCTCGCCTGGAGAGTACCATTCGCCGTTGATATGACCGAGCGTAAAACTTCACTCTGCTGAAACTGGAGTTGGGGAGAACTATCGCCGGTGCTGAACCTGTGCGAACAGTCAGCTGAAGACGGGTAACACTAGGAGGATCATCCATACGAAACACTGGGATGAACAAGCTGGATATGCTCCGACAGGTCCTCAGGCACGGAATACTCCGTGGTGACGAGGCTCTGGACACCGGTGTCCTGGTGCTCGAAGACGTGGAAGTCGGCATCGAACAGCTCGTTGGCTGTGCCAACAGTAGCCTCGAAGGCAAGCCAATCCCCGGCAGGAGATACGATCGTTGGGTTTATACCATTCTCCTTCAGAAAGGAGATAACAGCATCCGAGGTCTCAGCTGTGGGCGCTGTGAAGGCCGCTACCTGGATCGTATGTCGTCAGCTCTGGTCGGTGCTGCTACGCACGCAACACACACACCTGATCTTGCGTCAGGAACCTCTGGTACCGTGCATTGCCTGGGGTGCTCACGGCCATGAGGGCATCTGTCAGACCCTCGGGATCCTGCTGGGTGAGCGCAATGCGCATGCTCAAGACCGTGTCAGGTGCGGCGCGACCCCGCTTGACAAAGCCAAACGGAACATCGCTACGGCTCTCGTGCACCTTCATAACCCGGCGACCAAGAGGGTCGCATAGCGCAGCGGAAAAGAGAGAGAGAACGATGAGACTCCTTGCCAGCATCCTGCAGGGCGGAGAAGGGAAGGGCACGAGAGGCGGTCCTACAGCCGCAGAAGCACGACGTCAGCACTTTATAAGATGCCACCGGGGGCTTTCGAGGGTGCATTTCGAGATGCCGAGATACAAATGTCACCGAGATACGGTTTTCTGTACGCAGACGCAGATGAGTGCTTCAGCCTCGATGCCGAGCTGCAGAGATTAGTGGTCGTGTGCACATACCATGCCACACCCCCGCAGATCGACACGCATGGTGCACATTCGCACACAATCTGTCATGCCAGGGGCTCACGTCCCTCCACAGAGCGATGGCTCCCAGGAACGAGTTCGAAGGTGGGAAGCGTACGTGTGGCGGCCCTCGGCCAGCGGATTATTTCTGTACACGCTGTCAAACATCGCAGAGAGAGGTTCGGTTGAGAAACTATATGTGATTTCTGGTGGGATTGGGTTGAGCTCTGTTCCGCATTGACTAACCATGCCGGGGGAGAAAATCAAAGAAGCTGCCAATAGCAAGCGTCTAACAGTTACTGATAGATTGTAAGCTTCGACAGCTTACTTCGTGTTTCACAGAGCAGCTTACCAGAGCTCATAGTGAACCTTACGCAAAAGTATCACGACTGATACTTGGGTATATGCAGCGAAGTGAATGATTTCCCAGTCTAATAAGATAGGTATACAAAGCAGATGTCGACAGCACAGATGAGTGGTGAGATGAGATGAGAGCAGTAGGTACTTTTACGATCGCATGCGGTTCTATGCATAAGTCATGAGGGCGCGGCGTGCCAGCGTAAGATAGTGGTGGTATAGGTCGTAGCCATGAGCACCTTGAATGGGCTTCCAGAGTTTTGAGGAGTTTAAAGGTGAGTTTAGACGTAGTTCGAGAAGAACGGAATGAGCGACTGAGCGAGAGTGTACGAGAAGACGAGCTTGGGGCCGACGACGAGAATCTACGGGCACATTAGACTGAAAAAATACTTGAGGGCGCAAACGCAAGCATACCTTGGGGGTAAGACCCTTGAAAAGCGCAGTGGGACCCTCGTTCTTGATGAGCTCCTTAACCACGGTGAACCCGCTGACCTTGGTCTCGAAGTTGGCGTTTTGGATACGGGTCTTGATCGTGTCGAGCGGGGCAGCGACAGTAATGGATGCAACAGCACCAGCAATCGAGGCAACAAAGTTCTGACCCCAAGTCGCTTTGTGGTAGTCATCAAGGTGGAAGAGGTAGTCCTTCGTCAGAGCGGAGGCACCGAAGAGCTGTATCGGAGTCAGCAATCCGCAACGCCGGTCTGAGATGGCAGACGCACAGCAAAGCTTCCGGGTGCGTTACGGGCCATAGTCCATCCCCAACCGCGGTAGAGCGTCGTGCCCTCCTCGAGGAAGATGCGAACAACACCACGTCCGCGGAAGGCTTCGGGGTTCACCTGCCTCTTGATCTTGAGAGCGTCCAATGGCAGAAGGACCTACAGGGAAGCCAGTCATGAGCGAAATTCACGCTTGGCACGCAGTAGACACGACTTACAACTTCGCCGATACCGGTCATGCTTCAGGACGCGTGCGGTCAGCACATGTATAACATACAGCAACTTGTATAGACAAACCTGCCAGCAAGGGCCTGTGTCATAAGCTTGCCCTTGCGCTCACCGAACGTGTTCGTGAACTGAGTCTTGTAGTTCCGGGTGATGATGTCGTTGAACCACGGCTGGCCGCCATACTTGTAGATACGCTGAGTGACCTTGTAACCAGCAGCGTAGCCGAGGCCAGGGAACAAGGACAGGACGCGCTTGCCCAAGGGCGCAGTCGCGTGCTCTCGGAAGATGATAGTCGAGAGTGACGAGAAAGACACCTGCCGCAGGGGTACACAGTCAGGACCCCTCCGAAGCGTCTCGCGGGGCTCTCGCGCACCTTGGACTTGTTGCTCATCAGCCGCTTAGCAATGGTGTCAACCGGGTGGAAGACGACGAGCTCAGCGACACCTGCGATGCTTAATTAGCCTCACCCGACGTCGAAACTTGTGTGCAATGCACGCACCCGACAATCCCGACCCGAGAACGCGGGCAGTGCCCGACTCTGCACCCTTGACGTTGAGCGTGGGAGACATGGCAGTCGGTCGCAAGTCTAGGAACGACGAGAGGTCAAAGGACACGAGAGTTGGGAAGGAAGGAGCGTTGGCCGCGAGAGTGCAGGAGTCAGGCCTGCCGAAAGTTTGAGGAGGACCGAACCTCGTAGACGCCCGGATCGCTCGAGGGTTCGGTTTTTCCATCAGCTACAGAGCTGAACCAATCGTCGCTCGATGCTTTGCAAGTCTTGCCGTGTGCAACCACCAATTCAAGTGGGGTCAGTATTTCGTTCTTGAGCTCGTTCTCAACGATTCAGCTTACAGAAGTGCTCTCTTACTCAGAAGATGTCTGGAGGTCGCCTCCAGCTACCCAGCGATTTCTCGTCGCTTGCCACGGATTGGAGACGTTCCGATGAAATCACCGCAGAGTTAGAGACCTATCTCTGTGACTTCAAGCGATATCGCAATGAATTGCTGCCCATCTCTCAGATCCCCGACGATATACTCGTAGGGGTTTTTCGCAAGCTACTCTATTTGCACGACACCCCTGCCTCTTTGGCCAATCACAGCTACTACAGTAGCCCGTACCGTGTCGACTTCGAAGGAGCACACCAATCTCTCATTTCTGTCAGCCGCGTATGCAGCCGATGGCGCAGGGTAGCCACTGGTACTGGCTCTCTTTGGACGCAGATATTTCTGACGAATGATGTCCGCCTAGCAGCGTATCTTGAACGGTCTGCAGGTGCCATGCTTACCTTCGGACTAGTTCATAATCGTCGTTTGCCATATATGAAGACCAAGGACTTCCAGATGGTTTTCAAGGACCTTGCCGACCGTGTACGCGCTGCATACCACGTTCGCATCGACGGTCCGGCCAACAAGTTCTTCTCCACCACATTTGCCCAGGATCGGTTGTGTCTGCCTCATGCGGAGTCACTAGACATCTCGTTCCAAGAAGTGGCGAACGCAGCTCCCGCCCTCGCACAGCTTGACATGCCTCGTCTCAAGTTTTTGTTCTGTGAAAGTGTTCCTCATAGCCTTATCTTCCGCTGGGCGCAGCCGACGCTCACCCACCTCCATGCTCTCGGAATCTCGCGACCGGTCTCCATCGCCGATTGGAGAGACTTGTTGTCTGGTCTCCCGAAACTTGAGGAGCTACATCTGGAGGCCAATCTCACTCTAGAGCAGCCTCATGCTCAAACGACACTCGGCGATCGAGTACGCCTTCCCAAACTGTGTCAGGTCAAGCTCATTGACGGCAGCTCTCGCAATCATGCGACTGTACCAGCGTCATTCGCATACCTCCTCAACTCTTTCACCTGCTCTCCTGAAGCAGATGTTACCCTCGAGGCGCACTCCGCGGCCGACTGGCTTGCTTGGTTAGACAGCTGCGAAGTATTCCTCTCGACCATTCCACATGTCTTTCCTGAACCTACCATGTGTGCAGCGAGCCAGCCTCGAGCATTACGCATCACCTTCATACACCACAATAAACCCCTCTTCACTTTAGAAACGTCCAGCTCAGATACCGAGGTCGCCGCCGCTCCCTGCACACTTCGCGCCACCGTTCGCCTCCCATCGGAGTTCGACTGCGCGCCGCGAGATGGCTGGCAGAGGCTGTTCGCGATGGCAAAAGCTTTCTGCAACTCGCAAATGCCCCACACCCTGACAGTCTTCGGCGAGCAACATGGTACAAAGTGGAAGCGTCTGCGCACCGCGCGGTTCCTGGACGCACACACGCTCGTACTGAGTTCATGGTTCGACCGGGCCGCCACAGAGATGTTAGAGGCTTTGGCAAGGTCGAGCGCAGACTTTGCGCTTCCTGCACTGCGCCGCTTGCAGCTTGGCATCTTGCGCTCCGTGTACGGCGGAAGCACACATGAGCGGCGCTACCACTATCGGATCCTCGATGCGTTAGAGAAACTCCAGGAGAAGGGGAGCGGCCTTGAGATGTTAAATCTAGGCACTGGATGGGTGTCTGTGACAGAGGCAATTGCGAACAACGGCGACGGTCAGTACGTCGACGAACATGGTGACTACATTAGCTCTGGATCAGACACGGCGCAGTCAGCGTCCTAGCTGTCCAGTCCGGGTTGCGGGTGGCCGTGTCCTACAAACAAATGCCCTCTCGAAGATCAAGTAATGTTCATGGACTCATTTGCACACTTGTACCTCATGCAATGCAGTTCGTATGATCATCGCTGCTTCGTGACGGTATACGCAGACCTCTCACAGGGTGGTAACTGCGGTTTTAAACTTGTGAAAACTGGTTTATTACCGGAAGACTAACCTGCAGTTTTCTTCTGATATGTTCGTCCAAAAAACAGGAATAAAGTCTGATATATTCAGTGTGATTATCGGCAGCAACTTACTGAGAGAAAACTTCAACTTTGTGTTCAGATTTGTCCCCGGTTTTTGCTGAAGATTATACCTGGCTTTATTCCTGTTTATCGCACGAAATAACCACAAAAAAATATGGTAATATATCTCGCAAATACAGCGATTAAAATTAATGATTTCTATGTGATTTTCTACGTCCACAAACCGAGCAATCAACTCCAAACTTTTTATCGGTTTTTGTGCCTCATAAACCGGATGAAATCTGGTTATATAATGACAGTAAAACCTGCTATTTGTCCTCAGTTTTTCGTGCGAGAAAACCGCGGACAAATACCAAGTTCAAGTTGCGGTTTTATCTGCGCTTTATTTTCCGATTTTACTGCAGAATTTTGGGAGCGAAAATGGAAGGAATGCGAGAATTTTCCATGATTTTGCACATAAACATTCAATTTTTTCGTGGATAGAACAAAATCCTGAAAAATTGTCTGGTTTTCGGGGGTAGAAGACAGTGGAAAAAAACCGTAAGAAAGCAAAGCAGAAATCGACGTAAAATCCAGGGTGTACAGAGACTATTCAGCCTGAATCCAAGATCGTACAAAGACTAGTTAGCCTGAGTCCGGGGTCGTACCAGGACTGGTTAGCCTGGCCATACCCAGACTCTTTGTACTTCACAGTCCACTTTGCTTCACGGAATAGCCTAGGTAACCGATTATCTGGCCATTAAGCTGCATGTTGACCTGGCCGAAGCTGATCCCCGAGAAGTCGTACGCGTAGCCCAGGCCACACTCGCATCTCGCCGCGCTATGCCATGTCAGTGCGTGCAAATGCAAAAGGGTAGGAGAATACACACATCATTGTGCCAGGTCGGAGTTGCCCGTTCACGTTCAAGTCTACGGCGGGGTTGCTCACCAAGCTTCTTGCCAACGATGACGACGGTCTCCTCCCCGGCGAGCGCGACGTAGTCCTTGAGCTGCGAGAAGTTCGCGCACGTATTCCCCGCGAGCCTCTCGCGCTCGAGCACGCACACGAGTAGCTTTAGACTTGGTCGGCGGCTTGCGCAGGCAAACCATCACCGTCGTCGGCACCACGACGTCCACGGGCACCTGCACCCACTTCAGGAGCGGCGCGTCGACCTCGAGCAGCGGTGGCACAAGGTCCGGGTTGTCGAGCGGGCCGCGGACGGGGAGAAATAGAGGCGGTTGGGCTGCGCTTGCGCCTTGTCCGAAGGCGTGACGAGCCCTCCGTCCAATGACAGTTCCGTTGCTGCTGGGGTCGAGGGTGCCGACAAGGGACTGTGTCAGATAGCCGTAAACACGGCTAGGGAGAGAGGTTGCGGCTTACTCTTGTCGTAGATTGTGGGTAAGAAGACGGGCGCGTCGACTGCTAGCTTCGATCAGGGCCTTCATGCTGGCGAAAGCCGCGCGTCCTGCAGAAGTTGCGTTGCATCAGTCACGGAACATAGGCGAGATCTAGCGTGCGTACAGATGGACGGGAGGTAGAAAGTGCTGTTGCCGCAGCAGAGCTGTTTGCGCTTGAGGTATACGGGGAGCCGAGACCGTTATCAAGTGCCAAGTTATTGGGGTTCGCGCTTGGAAGGAATGTCGAGTCTGAAGGATGGAGTTTTCGCGCGTGTCGTCGTCGATGCCAGCACACACCAAAGTCGAGTGCATGCTCGACTTTGGCTCCCTCGGCGTTGGTGCCGTAAACATCGCAGCAATGCTCTTGTGCCCTGTCCAGAGCGCCATGTCAGCACCATATCTTACCCAAAGCAGTCATGATTGACATACCGTACACTGTCCGTCGCGGCTGCCGTCCGTGCTTTGAACGGCCTCCGCCGTGGGTAATTATGAATGATACTCTCGCAGCGCAGACGATAAAAGCGCAGTCATTCTTAGAGGCGGTGCTTGCACCGCTGCAGGCCCATCCTCTATGGCTGCCTTCTTCCGTCTCTTCGGTGACGGCAGCGCCTCGAACGAGTCCAAAGGCTCTGGAATTCGGCCCGCGCGCCGCTTTTCCCATGCCGCCCACCCACGCCCCTGGTGCGAGGCCGTCGGTGCGGGCCCGCACGCGCGTAATCATGGTGTCGTGCGGCCGGGCTGCCGGTTGAGAGGGACTACCGGAGAGTCTGGGAGGAGTGGCGAAGGCGGCGACAGGGGTGCGTCGGGCGAGCGTCGCGTCCGGCGGGCGGGAGGGCCCACGGAAGGGTCCACGGAAGGGGGCACGGAAGGGGGCACGGAAGGGGCACAGAAGGGGGCACGGAAGGGGGCACGGAAGGGGGCACAGAAGGGGGCACGATACGCGGCGATGGCATGTGCGACAGCACGACAATGTCGTCATCCCACTCCTTGAGGGGGCGCGGGGACGCGGGCGCAGGCTGCTGATACAGTAAGAAAAATATCAGCATGGATTACGCAGCACTCACAGGCAGCGCGTTCCTGTCCACAAGGGTGCTATTTCGTGTACTCATGCTCTACACTGATGGTTCGATAACCTCCCGAGGTTGTTCTAGACGGTGCGTCTGCACTGGACGAAGCACTTGTGCTGGACAAAAAGGGTGGTGTCTGTACAAGGGTACGAGGGGGCTTTGAGTGCGCAGGTACGACCACCGACAGGGAGCGTGCACGCACCTTCGCTCGCGGTATCGGAGACGTCAGGGAGTTATCTTCCGTTTCTGCCACAGCAAGCTTGGGCGTTGCGGTGCGCGCAGACACAGAAGGAGTAGCCTTGACATCAAGCTCTGAGGTCGTGAGATCGGCAGCTTCGAACTTGGGAGAAGTCTGCGCAAAAAGTGCCACTCTCGACTCACCAGCCCCACGTTCCCGCTCGCGCCAAGTCCACCCTGTATGGCTAGCTGTACCCGCCACAAAGGCCGTAGCAGCGCACAGACATCTTTGCAGAGTGTGATGCAGAGCTACTCGTGAGCTCGAGAGCAACGTAGAAGCATGGTGGAAGCAGAGGCGAAAGAGGACTGCCTAGTCAGCCTAGCCTAGGCGCGCGCTTGGCTCCTCACACCTCAGTCCACGTGTTGGATTGCTGTCGGATTCAGACCAGATTCGGCAGCTGCTCAATGTGATGCGTCCCCTCCGAGCCGGCGGCCTTGTGGCGTGCCGACGGATCAGGAAGAATGTGTCGTGTATTGCGGTAGACAGGTCAAGAACAGCTGATGCCAAAGCGAGAAAAGACGACATTCAGGTTGCAGGGTATGAATCTAAGGATGGGAAGCAGGTGAAACAAGCGGCGTACGCTAGGGAGACTGAGAGATCCAAGGCATTTACTTAGAGTATGATTGATGAACACACAAACCAGTTCGGTGTCGAAAGCTAATCCAAGAGCTCCGGCGCGATAGGGACGTGCATTATGTCCTCGCTGCGGTAATATGGTGCATATTTGTCACAAACGCAAACCTGCACGTGACACTCAGGATCGGGATGTGCTGCGCCAGGGCGTCCACCTCGATGCCATGTTGAGCTAGACCACGCTAAACTTCTATGAATGTGCAGATCATCGGTGAAACTCACGTTATCACTACACGATATCGTCCCACAGCGTGTGCTTCACGCGCGATGTCTGAATTGTAGACAATCTCGATGATCCTCTCGCGAAGATCAGTCCGCGCGGAGTACCATTGAGGGTCTCGGAAGACCACGTCGAAGTCGGCACTGCGCCAAACTGTTCGAGAGATACGAGGCGAAGGAAAAACCAACACTCACCCTGTTCCATCGTCCGCTTGGGCAGCGAACAAACGCGCGATGGCTGCCCTGCGCCTTCCATCGACCGATCCTGCATTGCTTGAGGTGTGGGGCATGCTACCTAAGGAAGGACAGGATTGTTATGTTGAACGAGCTGCGAGTGACGAACAAGCATCAGCTGGTCCAGCGTGCACGCACGTACTCGCGCTCTCGTACCTGCGCGCGCGATCGACGGCGGCCTGAGTACCCGACAGGCGTAGGAGTCGAGTGAAAGGGTAGGCTGGATTGTCGGGAGACGAGTGCGCGCGCAATCTTGTTCTTCTCCTCGTCTAAAGGCAGATGACAATGTGTGAGGCGAGGAAGCAGGGATGTTGGCCTGAAGACGTTCTCCACGCGAGGCCAAACGCAAATGGGGACTTACCACGGTGCTGCAGCACTTGCGCGCAGATTTACTTTGTCTGTACCGCTATTCAAGCGTTTTCTGGACGTCTGCAGCTTGCGCAGACCAGTTGGAGGGTTGAAGGTTGGGCAGATTGAGAAAAAGCGAGAAAATAGTGATTATTACTCACCAGGCAACCCAGGGCTTTCTCTATCGCTTTTCAACACCTCTCAGCACTTGGACCTAGCTTACAGCCTCTTAGTCCCTTCACAGGGCCAGGGTTTGAGGAGAGCCGTTGAGCAGGTGAGGAGAGAGGGAAGAGGCAGCGCGAGAACGGCGCCCAATCGAGCGCCAAACTTCGAGAAGGCAGGCGTTGCGGCCGTATGGGTCTCACCGGCACGGAAAGCCCTCAGGCAGTATAGAAAATGAGATAAACAACTAGCGTTGGGTAGACGTTTCGTGGTTGTGGTCGAGGCAACTGCTCGAGGAGCCCGATGTTTATCTTTCAGTGCTTGCGCACAGCCGTTCTAGAGCTAGGTGGATGGGTGGAGGAGGCTGCCGCAGCCCTGGAGCTCGCCTGAGGGCAGGCTCACCGCCAGACTCACTATCAATCTTCAACGGCTCGTCAGGGGTGCCCCTCCCCGTCTACTACAGTTTGGAGTTAGCGGCTAGGCTGCATTGACGCGAAAAAGACTCACCATCCGCGAGGACATGGACGGCATCTGTTGCACAGAGGCGCTCAGCGCTTCACCCTGGTGGCTGCTGCAACACTGTTGCCTCCACCGCTCGCGCCCTGAGCGGCGGGCAGAGGTATAGCCTCCTTAGCCCCTAGGTGGCGCTCGACGGTCTCTACCGCGATGTCCCTAGTCGATTTGGACACGGAAAGCTTGATCTCGTCCGGCTTCACTGGCTTTTCGGCCTTTGCCCGCCTTCTTGCTTTTCTTCGTCTCCAGCCTCGCTACTGCTTCGTCTCGGGAGGAGATCGCGTAGATGAGCTCTGCACTCGTCATGCTCTCGTGGAGGTAACGACGAGCCCAAGAAATGGCGCGTGCGATGGAGGACGTCGCGCTTGACCCTCCCCGGCGCGAGCCCCGAATTCGCCTCAATGAGCAGCGCGGGCGACGTGAGTGCGTTGCTGACGACGAGGCAAGGGCTAGGGCGGCGTGGGCGCAGCAACAACGACGAACGATACACGGCGGTGCAGGCAAAATGACTGTATTAGCATCCGACGGCCGAATCCCTGGAGAACGACGTCGAAAACCATGCGAGCTGGCGGCAGGCTTGCACCTCGTATCGGCACCTCAGAGTCCACGGTTTACGGGACGCGATGCGACGTTGAGGCTGCATGGTGGGCGGCAGAGGCGACAGCAAAACTTGCGCAGCAACACGGGTGGCAGTGTGATGGCCGCGGCGCGCGCAAGAGGGCGAACTGTCGGGCGGTAAGCGTCGCGCATTCAGGAGCATTGTCACCAGTCGGACTCACCTCACCCGTTGTCTGCTGTAGCGAAGCCCCTCGTGCTTGTCGTCTCGCTTGTCTGCACGTCAGTAGGTGACACTCCGGCCCTGCTCCTCCCCAAACTCAGCAGGCCATGCGCGCACGCTGAAGGTTTCCGCGAACCAGATGACTGCTACCTTTTGTCTTCGTGTCTGCTCCTGAGAAAGGTGTGTCAGTGCCAGACGGGTGTACAGGAGCAGTTGAAAAAACAGGCGATGAGAAGACCTTGTCCAGATGCTGTGCCTTGACATAGTTACAATTGAGATTTACAACGGCGAGGCGACATGCATGCTCAACGTTTGGCATCGTGCCCTCGTTCATGTTCTATAGCCCAGGCCGCAGCGGGTCGGTGGTCTATCGGACCACGCCTTGGCGACTCTACAGGGGGCCATGGACTCAATTCATCGCTCTGGAAGTCGAATCTCAAACTTGCATTGCAGGTAAGATACAGTTTTCGCGTACAGCAGGCCAGGACGGCAGTGGTGGTGACTCTATGGAATACCTGAAGCCTACGTAGATCAGTGAGTTGCACACGCCAAACTGGGGACTGAATATACCTGGATGGCGTCCTCATCCAAACTGAGGACATCATCCCCTTCTCGAGTCTGCTCTTCTTCCCTTCGCGGCAGGACAACAAGAGCGGATGCACGATCAACTCTCGAGCGAAAAGCAGGTGTGGCAATGTAAAGGTCGTCAATCGAGCCACAGCCCTACTCGCGTAAGCTAGCTGACCAGCATTGTATGGGCGCGGATGATACTTGCCGGGAAATTTGGAGACCGCGCTTGAAACACCAAGATACTCGAGAGCGAGCTGGGACTACGAGTAACGACGGTGACGGCGGAGACGAAAGACCTGCATCAGCCTAGTCTAGGCGCGCGCCTAAATCCCACGTAAGCGGATTGTGCCCGGATTGAAGACAAACGCCGTTTCGGATTCAGCCCGGATTCAAAACAGTCTCCCTAGCCTGACGCCGGAGACCGCGGAGTGCTGATCCAGTGTAGGGCGTTTGCACGCGCAAGGATAAATCCAAACACCGAGATGCAACATTTTCCTTCACCGTCGTAATGCAGGACACCAGGGCTTGAGGCAGAATCAATGTTGGTACTGTACATCACACTAGGTTAATGCATACCCCTGGAGGGCGGGGGTCTCTGACCACTGGTATAGGCTGCCCGCTTGCCAGTATGCTATTAGGAATTCCCATATTTAGCGCTGCGCAGATAGAATTGGAACCGTAGGGCTTGATGGTTTCGAGATCATAGTTAGGCGTAGAGGTTTCTTCCAACCACTCGTGGGACAAGGCTTGTGCGACGCCGAGGCGATCCTTCGGGAACCATGCAAGAAGCTTGGAAATGAAATCCTTAGCTGATGAAAAGTCTCGTGAGAAGTATGAAGCACTGAAGACGAAGCACAACCCACCACACTCGCTGAGAGTCGGGTAGAGGCTGGGAGCTCCCGTACGACCATCGCGTCCCACACCCAAGTTGTCAACATCAACACAAGCCTCATCCCAAGGTAGTTTCCCGGTGATTCTGAACCGTGTGAATGCATGGTGATCACTGAAAGAGATGCTACTCACATATTATAAACGGCGACGCCCAAAGAAAATGCATCTGCCAAATAGCTGTAATGCTGACTGCTTGAATAGCCGCAGAGTGTGACTTCAGGTGCAGCGAACGGTATAGTTCCACAGGGTGTCTGCGCGGATCTCAATGCTAGATTAAGCCGTCAGAGCAACTCGGATCTTACCTGTAGCGCAGTGGTGCCGTTCACTCTCCGAGCTAGTCCAAAGTCGGACAGCTTTATTAGGAGAGGATTGTGGCAGAAAACGAGCATGTTCTGTCAATCGTTGAGTGATGATCACAGCTAGGCTGCCGGCGGTAGGGCGTACTCCGGGCTTCACATCTCTGTGCATTATCCCCTGCGCATGCAGGTATCGTAAGCCCTCGCAGGCTTGTTTGCCTATCACTTTTGCTGTCACTTCACCTGGAGCTAACGTTAGATGGGACGGTGGTCGTATGATACGCATATTCACACCTAAGCCACTGTCCCCGATGAGCCGGGAAACGTCCGACAGAGCTTTATCCATGATAATGTCTGCAACATCGGATTAGTCGTGACGGTAATACATCCTCCGCTTCGGCGCGACCTACATGAAGCGAATACATCGCTGAAGATTGCGCGTAACTTGACAATATGTTTCTGATAGGTCTCATATCGTAACGTCTACTGCAGATGAGCTAAGAGAGGCGTACGTGGTCAAGGTTCTTGAGAACCTCAAATTCTTTCCTGCCATCGTTGTATAGCCGGCCAGAGACTAGCTCGTTTCTCGTGATTTTGATCGCAACTTGTTCCCCCGTCTTTCGAGTGATCGCGGAGATCACTTGGCCACTTGCCCCCTGGCCTATACTATTGCTTGCTGTCATCGTCGGGAACACAAAGCGAGGTTGTTGCCCAGTACCTTATTCCTAACTTGAAAAGAGAATAAACCTAAACGGTTCAGCTCAACTGGGGAACCGGGTCGCAAAGGATGTACGGAAACTCACAGTGCCAGGCTGAAAGAGGTAAAAAACACATGCTCATGTACGGGTTCAGTTAGAATGGAGAAAACCCAAGGCGACAAATGCTTACATAGAGCGTCTGGACCTAAACCACCAAATGTCACCCGTGATCCATTGCAGATACGTGAGCCGGGAAGGTCGCATGCCGCAGGTTCCCCGTCAATCTAGAACTGAGTATCTAGATAATATGAAGGAGGAAAGGGACTCACGAAGGTGCCAAACTCGCTGAGATTGCGCACGAAAACCTTGAATTGCTTGTATCCAGGAGCAGGTTCGACAAGTTGTGCGAGAAAAATGCAGTGTACAGGGCCTATTCAGCGAATTGAGGTCAGAGGACTGGTACACCTGGTGAGTGGACCGGGCTCAACTCAGATTGGTGCAGTCCCGAAAGCGGACTTGACATTGTCTTGCATCACTGCCTAGCCTGAATTCTGTGTCGGAAGGCAAGTAGATAGTAAGCTCCACTTTTGAATTGAGGGAGACCAGTTTGCCTGCGAGAGCAGGACGTTCAGCAACTTGGGTTGTACTAGCCGACATTTGGTGATATAGAGTGAGAGTACGCGTGGTTGCCAGAGCATTAAATAACATACTGTAAGCCACTCATGCCGGGATCGTTGCCACTGAGTTACGGCAGAATGTGAAGCCACCCATTGACTCGAAGCGCCCAAGCGGAGCGCAGCACCCCGCGGCCATAGACACAGAGAGATTTGAGCGATTATGGGCTTAAACAGACAGTGGTACGACTACGGGTGGTTTGTCAACAAGCTAGCGGGCACTCGGAAGGCTTCCCTCCAACGGTTTGCATCTCCGTGGTGAGCGTCTTAGCAGTGACGTCTACAGACTCGGTCCCACGCGCAAGGAGTGCGCCGAAGGCGGACAGCGCCAGATGCGTCGTCGGTTCCTTCGGGAATAACTGCAGCGCGAACGCTTTGCCAAGCATCAGAGGCGAAATAGCCTTGTCTCGGTGTCCGGGGCAAGGACCATCCACTGGCGGCAAGGCTCATTTCCACAAGAGAATCACGCTTGCGAGAGCGTGTGGACATCAAAGACTTCTACTAACGACGCGCGAAGTGCCAGGGTGGGACGCCGCTCTTTCACGAATACTGGCAGAGCGGCGAGAACTGCGCGCAAACACGTCAAACAGAAGCTCGAGGGCAATAGGTGACATTGGCACGCACCCGGATGCTATTCAGTAACTTGACACTACGGACGCGCTGGGGTTGGAAAACCTTCCGGCTGGGGGTCGGCCGCCAGTGGGTAAGAGGCGGCGCTCAGGATTGGCAGGGGACGCTCGACACATGGGCTGTGCGCACCTTGAACTGAAAGCTGAGCACCGGCGGGAGCTTGCGGATGCTCAGCCGCTTGCTCGCCTGTACACGTAACATGATGAGAAGGTGCGACGCAATGGAAAGCAGCAAACGTACATGGGACGGCCCCCGGCACGTGTGATCGTTGAGCGCGAGCTTCTTGGGCTGGGTGTACCGCCGCAAGCACGACGCGAGGGTGGCCTCCTGCGCGGTGGCCGCGCCCTTCGCCTCGATCTCGAGGTTGATGTCGAGCATCTGGTCCGTGTGGACGTCACATTCCCGCAGCGCTCGCAGCGCACGTCGCTCTGCAGGAGCCCGTCGAACGTCGTGTGCACGATGCAGATGCACGACATGGGCGGGCGCGGCGCGCCCATAGTCCACGCGCAGGGCACGTTCTAGAGCGCGTCGCCCTGCACCTCGGGGTCGTCCGTATTGAGCTGCTTGCGCAGCGCGGTAATCTGCGACTTGATCTCCTCCTCGAAGGTTGACTTCTTGTCATGCTCGTAGCCAGCCAAAGTGACGAGGGCCGAGACGCTGCGGAAGAATTGAATGCATGTTCTGCAGAGAAAGAATACGGACGTACAAGGCCTCCTTGAAAAAAGCAAACCTGAACTTGTCAGTCATGTCGACGACCTGGCAACGCAGCCGGCCCTCTGCAAAAATCGCGAAAACGACGAAGACCGTCGTTGAAGTACGAATAGACCTGTTTAAGTCTAGCAGGATGTTCGACGACCTGGCCGCGACCATGAAGTTGCACTGAATTCGACCACGCGGTAGCTACTTACTACAAGTGACGCACAATCCAAATCCCCAGGCTACGGCTTAACACAAGACATCCGAGGCTGAGCTGTTCGCTCCTCACTTTTGCATTAGAGAGTTTCACCCGCTGCCCCCAGCAACAGTTGGACGGTCTCCTCTTCGCGCTCCTGTGCGCGCGTCCTGCTCTGCTGCAGCCGCCGGAGCCCGGCACGAATGCTCTTGAGGTGGACCTCAACGGGGACGTGGTTACTGCTCAATTCGACAGCTGCAACGCGTTCGCGAAGATCCTCAATACCCTCGCTCATGCCCTCGAGGGCCTGAAGAGTAGCGACCACATGCGCAGTAGCACGTGCACGGTACACACCAATTTCTCGAAGGAAGAATAGGTGGTCGTCGAGGCCACGAAGCTTGCGCTTGTTCCCACCAAGCATGGTCCAGAGCTCGGCGAGAAGCTCTTCCTTCTCGGCAGAAATCGTCGCATTCTCCCGATGAACCATCTCGTGTAGCGTCTGAAGCTGCACTTCGAGCGTGTCTAGGTTGTGCATGTTGGCCTCGGCCTCGAGGAGAACGCGTTGCATCTGTGAGGAGAGTGTCGACATCGCGTCTGTGAATGTCTGCACGATGACGTGCTGGGACGGGATTCCGTTTCTAAATGGGTTGAGTTGAGCAAGGATCGACTGGGATTTGGCATGTTCCTGAATGGTGTGGTACGCGTGGTCGTTGACAGCCATGATACTACGACCCGTCAAGTTTAGAATAGAAGATAATAAGATGTGGCGACGTACCTATCTACCGCGCCGCTGACACGCGCACTAAGCCTCTGCAAACCACGCCCGGTCTTCTTCGCAGCCTCCACAAAACTCTCCAGGTTGTTCGCGAGTATATCTTTACTCTTGAAGTCGCTGACCTTGATCAACGCAACAAGGTCCTGAGTGGCCATCCCTGCCTTCTTGATCTCGATACTCAATGCTGAGTTGCCGACCGTCGCATCGAGGAGCTGCTCGAAGGTCAGACTCTCTAAGTCCGTCAGCTTCGAGTAGTCAGCCCAGCGGGGGGCTCTGGGCAGCTCCGGTGGCCTATAGCATATTGGGGTGCGCGAGATACCAGGGATCCAGCATACGGGCGCAAAAAGAGTCCGGAGTGCTCCAGAGGCGAGTGTGAGGAGATATGCGAGGATGTATACGAACAGGAAGAACGATAGTGGTTTGCGCAGAAGGCGAAGAGAGGTTTTCATGACGTCGAAAAAGTATCCGGCAGCGTGGGTAGCGCTCTGACTGAGAGTGTCGCGCACTTGCTCGCCGCTGATACTGGTGAGAGGTGGAACCCCACTTGAAGTGACCCCCTTTGCCTGGGTGCTGCGAGCTGAGCTCTGCTGGGCAAAGTCCTTCCTGAATATCACGTTGCGTTTTCGTGTTGCCCTCGCCCTAGTGAAGGTGAGTCGCGGACGCGGCATTTCGTCCGGTTGGGTCATTATATGATCTGGCTCGTCTTCCCAGTCGGCGTTGTCACTTTCCTGCGTCTGTGCGAGGACCTCGGCTTTCCAGAGGTCGTTCTCCTGACTCTGTGTTGGCGCGCTGCCGCGAGATTTAGTGTTGGCCATGTGTTCTTGCTGTCTGAGTGCTGAGGGATCGAGGAAGAGAAACCAACGTGCGGAGTGGCAAGCATCCATTGTTGTACGAGTGCCAGGCGACGCCACGAGGCAAGTTTGCAAATCGCAGCACTAAGCGTGGGAATGTCCTGTCTACTTACCCGGCGGGCGTCTTGTAGGTGGCTTAAGCTGCTAAGTCTCCGATGTCTGCCTCCTCCGCCTCCAGAGCTACCGCAGCTACGAGGTACGAGGACTCCATGGAGAGGTATCCGGGATTTCGTCAGCAATTGTGCAGTCGACACGATGCACGCCCGATGCATGCCTGAGGGGGACAAGGGGACAGTTGGTCTTCGGAACCGAAAATCATCAATCATTATCACAGTGGGGAAGGATCAAACCATTTACTCACAGTAGTATCGACAGCTCGATGCCAGCCAAAGGTAGACTAGCGCGACGGCCAGTTGTACCTCCGGCGCTCCACAGCAATACGAGCAGGCCAGAGAGACTCGAAGGCGGCCCGCGTTTCAACTCGTACCTGGCGGGCACGGCGCGTCTTCGTACCGCGACCCTGGCGAGCGAGCATCGTGTCTCGTGCAGCAGCGCCAAGATGGTGTTCTTCTCAACAAAGAGAGCCGGAAAAACCCTGAGTGCTTTCAGTGAGCGGGCGAGTGAGCCGAATAGAGCGGAAAAGCGCGGATGAATCGATCGCGGGGGACTGCAGATCGTACAGGGGAATCGTCGGACTTTCCAGGGGTGAGAAGCGGTGGATGAGATTGAGAAAGACAAGAAGGCTGCGCTCGGCGACACCGACCCCGATATTTGCGAAGAGCGAGTCTAGAGCTTGCGCAATTGTCTGGGGCTAGGGGAGCGAACCCAACGTTTCCATCTTGCGCATTGTTTGCGGCAATGGAGTTTTGTGTGCCAGGACATCTAGAACGCACTGTTATCCTGCGCAAAAACCATGCACGAAGTAGCCTCACCTGGTCGAGACAACCATGTGTAGCCCTCAGTACGCAACGCAGCTAGGTCGGTCCAGCTCAACATAAATGTTGCATTGATGATGTTACGCACCGCGACGGTTGCATCATCCAACAGATCCATAATTGCCCGCGACTTGAGTCAGATGTGCCAGGCTGCAGTCAAAACACAGACGCAGTCTGCAGCTGTTGCCAGTCAGCCTAGACCATCTGCGAAGAGTGAGTGTCAGTCAACCCAGACAACCTGCGGGGAGGCGCACCGAGTGACCACCTCCTGTGATTCTCCGTCTCATTCGATCTACGTTGCACAGCCCTGCGAGCATTTGGATGACGTGCTGGTGAACGCATAAGTGCAGACATGCCGAGGCCGCTGAGAGGCGAGCCTGGTGAACGGGCAAGACGCGCGCTTGCGTCAGAGCATATAACGTCAGAGCCAGATCCCACTCGGATTCAATCCGGATTCGTCTCGGATTGGTTATGCCTGCCACGCACCCCTTGGCTCTACGTCTTGCTTAAGTTACAATGCCACGCCCCCTAGCATTTCTAGAATAGCAATTAGCCCCAAGATGTATGTATCTACACAGGTGTCGCTTTGACGTTTCCCTGCTGCTCCCTCTGCCTTGGTGTATTACGAAGCGCATCTCTACCGAATGACAATGCATACAAGGAAGGGGCGGTACGAATAGAGGAAAAGCTAGGAAACCGAGGCTCAAGGAAAACGGTATAGGTATAAAATCAGTCCCTAACCCTCGCCCCGACCCTCTCGCCTCAGCTTTGCAACTTGGCCGGAGTTTTTCTCTCGTTGTACTGATCTATAGCGGAGTGCATAGATGTCTTGAGCGAGCGGGAGAGCTTTACGGTGCTGGACCCTCTTTGGTACCATGGCAAGGCGTCCTTGGGCGGGAAGAACGGTACGGGCGCATTGACATCCAGCTTGAGTTTGTCCCATTCTAAGCGGTTGTCCCTCATGATTCGTTCGATCAAGTCCAAGGCAAGGGACACCTCAAACTCGGTTTCTTCGTGGGTCGGATCACTGTCTCCAGAGTCTTCTTTAATGTGATCAGAGAGTGAGAATAGCTCTCGTTGCCTGAGCATCCGTGCCAAGCAGATGAAGCCACGTTTGTTCACTACCTCACAATCAGACTCGTCCACCTGAAGGAGAAAAGGAAAAACTGACTATACCCGTCCTCTCTCTCTACCGCCGCAAGTAACAGGCGCGCCAGAATCCGAATTGTGCCGGGATGATAGGTGTTGACACCATCTCCCAGAAGTCGGTGAGTCGATAGCCTTGTGAATGCCATCAAGTGTAGCGTCTCCTCAGAAACGAAGTGACCTCCTATCGCCACAGATTTTTCGGGAGTGTAGACTTGGTGGAACACGCCTGGGGGCTGTATTCTACGGAAGGCGATGAATAACATCAATCTCGTGGCAATAACGTGACACCCACAAGATCATCCCCGGCTCCAGTTTGAGAAAATGAACTGTCGCAAGGCCCGGTAATACAACTGATGCTTGGGAATAGTCATTTGATGATGCTGCTACACGCATATACTGCTCGAAAGCCTCCTTCATTAAATCTCGAGCATTGCGTTTCTGTCGCTGCGCGGTGTCGTCCCTTCGCATTTGCAGGATGCCCCAGTATTTGCAGCCGTGCGTCACCCTGACATAGGTGCAAAGTCCTGATCCGTCAGCGTGAGGGAAGGTATAGAAGCCAGTCCCGGTCACCAAAGCCCAATTTTTCATCTTCTTCAGGTCGCTTTGCATAGTCTCCATCGGCAACATGAACGTTGAATCAAAGGCTTGAACATCGGATGACAGGATCCTGGCCTCACATTGTCAGAGCGTATAGGAAGCCTGAAAACGCTTCTGCATACCTAATAACGGGTATAGATGCATCAACGGAGATTGGAAAGTCAAGTAGATTGACCGGATCCTCGCCGAGTTCAGCAATATGCAGGAAGTCTTCGAATGTTCCCCGTTCTGTCATAAGTACCTCTGCGTCACTACGACGCCGACTGCGCTGGAAGGCAGCTACATAGATTGTGAGAGACACATCTCTGTTACGGTGAAAGGCGACCTACACTGCCATTCAACGTCGATCTTCAATGAATTTCCCTTAATTGTCATGCCACCAGACAGGCTCCCAAAGGTTTCCTCGTTCCAAGTGAGCGGTGGGGTGTCCCAACCTGTCAGCACAACCGACTGTCCGTCTTGCAGATGACCGACGATTCGGCGAGCCAGCTCCATGGAACCCCAAGAACGCACTTCATCTGAAGTAAAGACGTGCACCGGAGCCAGGGGCGACCTCAAGTGAGCGCTGTCAGGAGCGGCCGGGGGCGCCGTTGTAGCAGACTTGCTGTCAGCCATCCAGCGCACCATCTTGCCGTCCGGATCCTATTCAGGCGTCAGCAGCTTTCAGAGCGCTGTGGCTCAGACTTACCTCGGGTTCGCTCATATAACCAGGAAGCCATGTGACATCTCCATTCGGCCACTGAATCAAGGCTGGATCGGTAGTCGGACACTCCGACCGCGGCCACACATTGGGCAGCTCGGGAGCCTGGCTGCGGTCACGCAGTGGAGACGCTGCATCCATTGATTGGGTGGACTCGCAAGTACCACCGATAGGAGAATCCGCGTCTGGGGTAACGTCAGGAACTTGGGGGTTCTGTAGCGGAAGGGACCTGTTGAGCAAACTTCTCGGAACCGACGGCCATTGACTCGCCTGCGTGGTCTGGTTCGAACCACCCTCCCGCTCGAGCGTGGGATTGGCGGAATTATCATGGATCTGCGGAGCACTGGAGGGGCCAGCAGAGAGTTCAAGAGGTGCGTAGACAGGAAATAACAAGGCGGCGAGGCCTTCCGCGGAATAGCTGAATATTCAACTACATCCGTAGTCTGCTTGACACTGTCCTTGACAGTTAAAGTCTCTCGAACCCTATCCATAGCACGTATGGCATCTGATGCGGTTAAGTGGTCCTGAAACTTCTTCGCAGGGAGAGCCAGCTCCGTGTCGGCCTTCCATGTTTTCTTCCACTTCTCGATAGGATATGATCGTTCGGCTTCCATCCAAGGCGGCAATGCAGTCCAGAGAGGCAGGGTATAGACGGGTGCTGGAATCTCCCAGCCAGAACCCCATTCTGTCCCCAGTCCATCCAGCCAGCTTCAGCGCGGACCTGGACAGCTGTAGAGGTTACCCAGATGTCACCGGGCTCCCCAATGGCGATAACATTAGATGGTATCCTTTCTAAAGCAACGAAAAGGATAGTGAGAAGAATCCTCCTGGCAAGTTGAGCGTCTTCTTTCTGCTCTCCTTTGTTCTTTCTGTGCCTGGTGGGTACGTGTCGTCTGGTCGCAGGCAACTTTGACCATTGCTCTGTGACATTCAACTTTACCGATGACTGGAGCATTAATGCACGGACGCATGACCATTGGCGTGCTGCTTGAAACACTGCAGGAGATCAGCCGCGCTCCTCGAGAGATTCTGACGACCTGTACCTGGGTCATCGGCCACCAGATCTTGTGGGCAGCTCTTCGGTCCTATTGGATGACTTACAAATGAGTAAGTCGTATTTGCCAATGCGCTGGCAGAGAACTCACTGTGCGGATGGGGGCCATATATCAACTATGGGCGAGGCTGAGTGTCGGATTGCGTCAGACGCCCGGATTGGTTGCGGATTCAATATTCAGGTCCCGCTTACCACGGCCTAAATATTATCTTTGGACACTTTCGCTTTCGCCAGTTGTCAGTATGAGCATTATCTCGACTTCAGGCTTCTCTATGTATGACTAGTCCTGCTCCCTGTTACCGCAGTGCGTTCCGAGGCGTAAAGTAAGGCGTCCAGTTCCGACGAGCGAGTGGACAACTTGGGGGCAGAATTCTCGTTGATACTCATCTTGCTGCTTATAGCCATGTGTTAGGTCTTATAACCCCACCATTGCTCGCAAGAAGCCGGTGTTTATCCTCTTCATGATAGTCTTTGACATCGCATGGGGATCTGGAACGGCATCATCAAGGTATGCATACCTAGCGGCGTGGTGCTTAACCCACGGCACAAGTCAGCAGGCCCAGCGATGACGGCATCGGCATTGGGCTCATGCTCGCGTTATGGCTCACTGAGCTGGTCTTCGGCCTGCGGAGCATGGCGAGGCAACGCCCCTCGCCATTGTTGTCAAGAAGGAGCACTCTAGCACACGCGGAAGGTGGCCGGATGCACATGGAAAATGATCCTTGTAGTGTGTGATAAAAACAGATGATCGTTTTTGCAAGATAGCATAATGTCCTATTGAGGACGCATATGTAGCAAGTACCTTTCAAGTCCCTAGAAAGATGAAGAAGCCGACACTACGAATTACGATGCAAAAAAAAAAAAAAAAACGAAACGCTCATAGCCGCTGCAGCGCCGCCCGAACCATCCACGAATGAAGTGTGTTGAGGCCCAGGTCCGTGCGCAGCATCGCGAGCAGGCCATGCTCCGGAAGGCATGCACACGCGAGCAGATCCGTGCGCTGCACAATGCCTGCGTCGACGAAACGCTGCACGACGCCGGGCGTGGCGAGTTGCGGAGAAACACTATGCAAGAAGTTGAGGACGTATGGCCGCGTCTGGCGCTCCGTGACACCAGGCACAGCCGCCGGATGAGTGGCGGGAAGGGAGGGTGTCGGAAGGTCGGGTTCACTGGACGCCGCGACACCGATGACCTGCAGGAGGGGCGAACCCGGGTGGAATGAGACGGTCGATGAAAAGGTTGGTGCTGGAGAAGATGCGCTGGCACTGCGAGGAGTGTGTACGTCGATGCTTGGACTGCCTGAAGCTGCAGGCGGCCCACTCTGTAAGAGGAGATGAGGAAATCAATCACTATACGTCATAGACGAAGGCCTCACTGAAGCATCCATTACGAGCGGCGTATTACCGGAATGGGCCTGTGGTGAATCTAAGGCCTGCATTAAATTGGCGGATGACGACGGCCCGCTATAGCACTGGCATCGTTCTATAAAGACTGTGAGCACGGAAGTGGCGAGTCAAGCAACAAACAAACCTGATGCGGGGTCGCTCCGTTACCGTCAGGGTACATCAGTTCATCCACGAACCCCTGAAGATCGTCTTCCAACTGGTCGCCGTTGGACTCATCATCTGCAAGCTGGTCTACCTCCTACATCATCGTCAACGTGAAGTCACGAGGAGCAAGCTGAGCACGGACCACGCTCGAACTGCGACGACCTGAAGATTCTGCAGCCTCACAGCCTTGATGAACTGATACTGCCTCGTTTGAACCACGCGAAGTATCGTTCTGTCGAGAGTCAAGCGAATGAATGGTCGCTATTACCGAACATACCTCGGATGCCAACTCATTCTTGACTGACAACTTGCGAGTCTGGGCATAGCGAGGTTTTCGCGCGCGCGCAGGATGCTTTGAGCGCGCCTGGGTGATGTTCGAGGTTCTCTTTACTCTGGCTGACGTCTGCTGCCGTCGTTTCAGCGCGTAACGCCAGACACTGAGCATGTAGGACCCAATGAATCTGACGGGCCACGCATCTTCGTAGCGGGCAAGGAAGGGACATTCTTTGCGGGCCTAGGCTGTTGTTAGCTCTGGATGGACGACATCGATACCGCATGGCTCACATCTCTGCACAACGCGTCTGTCGTCTCCTCACTTTGCTCCTGCCACGGCAGGTGCGGATTTAGATGTTTCTTGCACAAAGTCTTGAGAGAAGCCTGTTATTACGAGAGCATCTGTTACGGAGAAGTCAATTGGAACCGACAAAACACTTGCGCGCAGAATCGCCTGCTCGGCCGCAGAGAGCTCGGGCACCCGCTTGACGCTCCGACACGCACTTAATTGGCCAGGCGAAGGAATTGCAGCCATTGTGTAAGCTTTGTGGCTGGTATGAAAGTCGTAGAGGAGAGGGGGTTATGGGGAGAGGGGACTCAGAGCGCAGACCTAGATATCTGGCGAAGGGACAATAAAACGCGATCTGCGGGGAACTCGTCCATCTCGTGAGTTTGTTCCTGTGACCACGGAGCGGGTCCCCTGCAGGAAGCGACGTCTTCAAGCGGGAGTGGCTGTTCATGGAGCACCTCAAGATGGGCCCAGTGTAACGTCGCGGCTGACGGAGGGAGACTAACGGAGGGGTAGCTATAGGCAAGCTATAGGGTTGTGGTCTGGCGACGCTGCGTGGCAGCCACATGACAATAAGCGCTTCCGGATTTAGATCTCAGATTGCGCCCGGATCGTGGGACCCCCGGATTCCACTCGGATTCAAGTCGGATTCGAGATTGGCGGTGCTATCCGCCCCTGCTTTGCACTCTTAGCCCTCTTCGCGGACAGGGAGCACACTTTGGCAGACAATAATATATCACAGGCATACGCTTGCAAATGCCATAGTCGAAGGACGACAAAGAATACTGAGATGTGCGCGCTTCAATACCTCCGCTTCTTGCGTAGATCTTTCTCAACACTCCCGTCCTCGTCATCGTCCCACTGCGGCCTCTTCGTCGCTCTCGTCCCTTTTGCGTCGGCTTGCTTCCCTTTCGCGTCAACTTGCTTTCCTTTCACGTCGGCCTTCTTCCCTTTCGCGTCGACCTGCTTCCCTTTCGCGTCGACCTGCTTCCCTTTCGCGACTACTTGCTTGCCTTTCACATTCTCGGCATTGCGCCGACCCCGACCATCTGCCCAAGGTTCCTTGCTGGGTCCTGCAACCGGAGGCTGGTCCAACACAGCCTGCTCCGGATGGTCTTCGAAATCGGAGTCTTCGTCAGTTTCGACATCGTCGCCCTCCATATCGCCTGCCAATCGTACATAAGTCGTGAGCGCCGCGTACAGCTGCTGAAGCGCTGAAGCTTACCATTGAAGAAGATCTCCTGGTCTATGGTTCCATTAGTCCAGAGTGAAACAATAGGGACAAAGAGACCGACCGACGACGTTACCACGAGGGAAACCGGGCTGTGATTCGCGTTGGTAATGTACTTCAGCTTCACCAGGCTAAGAGGCGCACTCACTTCGGTCCGTGATTGTGGATCGTATAATCGCGTTCTGCAGTAAGCACAAAGTCGAGTGCAACCTGCTCAACCTGGTGCGGCTTGTCAGCCTAAGAACAAATATCGACCTCACACAACATGCCTTGTCCGGTGTCAAAGCACAGAGGACTGCGCATTCAGCTCTGCGTATCCCCTCACCCTTCGACAACTTTGCTCCGATAGTGACGCAAGTGCGTGCCGAGGGGTCCGTGATATTCAAGCCAAGGCAGGCGTTTCGGATGTGGATGTCGCCTCCAGTCTTGAATACATGGGTGGCACCCGGGCGAGAGACAGTAGCCTGAAAGGAATAAAATGGTGAGCGCGACACTGAGCGGGTAATGGAACAACGAGGCTCACCAAACCTCTAGTCCGATGTACATGGTGTGAGTGGCGGGAAAACATGCAGAGTGTCGCGGAGCTAGGGCTCAACGCTTCACGAGGGAGGGCAAGTGGGGAGGTCGACGACGAGGCGCGGCGGAGCGAGTCACGCAGCGACGCACAACTTATGCAGCTGTCCGTATTGACCAAGATAATATTAGCACTGTAACTACAATACAAACACTGGGCTTACCTGTCCGTATTGACCAAGAGGTCGAGATGACGGACAGGAGCGAGGGGAGCTACCCTTATATACTACAGATCCTTTAGGGCAGGCTATACGATTACATAAGCTGATGGGCAGCGCTCAGCATAGCCAGCGAGGCTGCGACGCGGGCTGCGCGGCGCGGCTGTGCTGGGGCTATGTCACGAGGCTGTGTCAGCTGGCAGTGTCTCGAGGCTGCGTCGGGCCGAGGCTGTGTCATCAGGCTGATCAGCTCGGCGTGTCTTGGCGAGGGAGTCATCAGGGATGACAGTGCCTCCTCGGCGATCCGGGGAACCGGTTGCAAGGCAGACCGGTGATCCGGGCAGTGTCTGAGCGCGCAGCGGGATGCGCTGGCGTCTAGGGGTGATGCGCCATCAGGGCGCTGGCGCTGAGTGGCCAGGCGCTGAGTGTGGGCGGCTAGGACTCCAGACGGCGCGAGGCTGCTCGCCCGTTGGATTAATCGAGGAAAATAGCCAAAAATCGGCGAAAAATAGGGCAGCACCGTCACATCCGTGACATTACCCCCTTCCTAAAACCGAGCGTCCTCGCGAGGCTGTCAGATGTGGCGCCCCTCCTCCCAGTCAAGATCGGCTTTAGCGCGATCGGAGGCAGAAGGAGAGAGACGTCGACTTCGGTAATGAACGGGCGGAAAGAGGCGGCAAGGGCTTCGAAGGCGGTGGCAGCGAGCTTGCGGGGCGCTTCTGGATTTTCGCGATGGAATTTGTTGACCAGGGCCTTGGCGTGCTTGAGGTTGTCTGCCTTTTCCCACGTGTCGCCGGCTTGGCCGTAGCCTTTCCAGCGGACCTTGTACTGCAGTTGGCGGCGATATATGCGGCTGTCGAGGACTTTCTCGACGACGTATTCTTCTTCGCCGGCAACCTTGACAGGTTTGGGAGGCAGAGGCTTCTCGACGCCCTGATCGTGCCACGGGCTGAGGCGGTTGACATGGAAAACCGGGTGGATTTTCAGCCAGCTCGGGAGCTCGAGCCGATAGTCCAGATCGCCGATCTTTTCCAGAACCTTAAACGGACCCAGCTGGCGGGGGCCGAGCTTGGGCGAGGGCTGATCGATGCTGAGGTCCTTCGTGCTGAGCCAAACCTGATCGCCGACTTTGAAGGAGTGGGCGCGCTTCTTCGCGGCCTCGTACTCTTCTTTCATGCGGGCTTTGGTTAGGCGCAGGCAGCTTCGGCCTCTTTGCGAACGTGAGCCATGCGGTCTAGGCGCTCATCGAGGGCGGGAACCTTGGTGTGTTTGCCGGCCGGATCGTGAAGTCCGGTGTATAGCCGTAGACAATCTCGAGGGCGTGCGCTCGGTAGCACTAGACACGTGTGAGTTCAGGTGAACTCGGCCATCGGGAGCCAATCGAC